>JAHZNI010000370.1:0-50948 GCA_027744415.1 Seira ritae
CTTGTTCAGCGACAGACGGACAGCACAGGCAAAAACATGAGAATCAATTCTGATTCTAAAAACCAAGACGCAATCATAATCAGCAATATTTAAGAGCATGAGCATTTAATTTAATTGCTCACATCTGATTATTTTTTTGAATAGGATCTCAGATCATCAATAAATCAATTTTGCCAATTAAAAACTTCAATTTGCTTATATTTTTCCACCCAAACTATCTGTCACATTTTAATCGAAAAATTAAAAATGCTTACTGAACAAATCAAAGTTTTTCATTCCTGCAGTTTACGACTACGACTCTTACACAACCGCACTTTGTATTACATACATGCAATGGCATATATTAGATTTATTAGACAGAAGTCTATATGAAATGTCCATACACATGTTGTACATGTGTCAGTTTAGGTAGACGTGAATGGTTAATGGAATCCATATAAAAACAATCCGTGTTTCAGCTAACCATCCCTACTGGCGTTTGTTAGTTTAGTGATTACCAATAGATAGGTCTAGAACCGTGAGTGAACATGTTTTGTCAGTTTTTTTTGAGTTCGCAAAAAGAGACAGAGGAATATAATAATTAAATTATGCAGAGCATAAATACGATCAACTTTAAATGAGATTGACATAGCAAATCCCTTTTCTTCTAAATCCCATTAAAAGGGCACAACTTTCGCTTTAGTTTGAATCAACTGTGCTGCCTCTATCTGACCAACACCCATTGTGCCACACGAGAGTAGAGACGAAGGGATTATGCATTGGATTTTATTTTTTTGTGAAATAAACTCACATCGAACTATACTAGACTAACTCCCTGTCACCACGAAAATGAGAATTCCTCCAATCGATTTCGCAAGGAATCAAATCAACTTTTTGCAAGTCGTTAAAAATTCCTCTCTTGCATTAATTTTTCATTTCATGAGAGAGAGAGAGATCCCAGAATTTTTTATGATCGCAAGATTAGGTAACTTTGATACAGCGAGAGGGAGGATACCCACAAGACATACACGAGCATTTTGAGCACGAGGAGAGACGGCAAAAAAATTGGGTAAAAAGGTAACCACAAGTTTTGCCAGTAGCAGAAAAGCGATAATATAATATTTCTTCTATATTCCTTTCTTGAGAGACTAACTAGCCGACAAGACAAACATAAAAATCATGCCTGCCTGCCTAGCTGCCTGGAAGAACTTCCTTTTAGATATCGAACACCTCAAATTATTATTATGCAATGACTTTTGATGAGATGGAATAACATTTCGATTTTCAGATTTCATTCCATTTTCGGCTTTATATAAATTGCGAATATGCATTATTGTCTTGTTCTATCCGCCCACTGGGCTGTTTGCCTCGTTATTCAGGGAAAATATTTAATTACATGATGTCAAGCCAAGCAAACGACATAGTTTGGAAAATCCCTCGTAAATCAGATATGACAAGTAAGCAAGTCATAATAATATCTACTTGGCTTTCTGGGTTTTTAGGGACGGGGGAGTAGTAATATATTCAGAGAGGAGATGATAAAATAAGTTTTTTCATGTGATGTGCAAACTGCATAAAAAATTATGTAACCTTGAATGAAAGTGACATAACACATCATCATAATCATGAGAAACTACCTCGGTGGGCTTCGTCGAGAAACGAGAATTAAACAAAAATTTGACACTCTTTAACGCAGAGACATACCTATCTAAGTCCAATTTCATAATCGCCATCTCGTCGTGATCCACATGGACAATGTATTTTCAGAATTGAGCTCAAATCTTAAAAATGCTATGTATTTGATTTGATGATGCATGCGCATGCGTCGCAGCATTTTTGCAGTTGAAACGTAGAGCTTCGACGCAGTAATAAATCTTTTAAAAACTGTGTTGGCCATTATTCGGATTTGCAACATCAGTCATTCCAAAGTCTTGGTGAAGCAGCTGATATGATGCTGGTGCAAAGAGATAATATTTGTTAGAATGCATCATCATCGCCCTCCTAGAAATCCACTAAATAAGTCCATCCTTTTTTTCAAACGGATATAAAAATACGATTTTAGTACTCCGGGGAAGAATGACATCATCATCATCGCCTAAAGCATTAACTTTTCGACAAACACTCACCATCATCATCATCCTATTCTCGAATTTCAAATATGACATAATATGGCCTACAAGTCTGATTTTGACTTTACAATCCTTTAGTCTTTATAGCAGATACGAAAAAATGATTTTCTTACCGAAATAGACAGGCTTCTCGCACTTTGGGCAGTTGGGCATCTTGATGATTAGGAAATTTTCGTTGTTTTAAAACACTTTTGTTTTCACTGGATTCGACAACGTTTCTTCAGGTTTTCCAATTTCCAGGGCACCAGTCACTGTCACTTCGTAATTTCACAGATATTGGAGCGCAAAACAAGGAGTTAGATTAATTTTAAAAGAAACTCAGCGGCCAAATAAATCTGAAAAAGAAGAGAAATCTGCAGTCAGTACAAAGCACAATGACAAATGACAATCGACCGAGAAAAGGAGAACCCGAATACAAACAAAGCAAAAATCACAATTCCTACCGATGACGTTGTCCTGGACAAGACACTACAACAGCTAAAAATCCGAACGAACGAACGAACTGGAGTACGCTTCAGAGAATACTGCGAGCAAACTGCGTAGGCGTACAGCTTTTTGAAGTATGTAGTTCTTTTCGTTCTCATGGAATGAATTCAACAGCAACTTGAAGTAGTAACTCAACTAAAGACAAGGAATAGGAATATATATGACTTGGGGAGCATCTTTATCTTTGAACAGAGAACTGGCGAGATGAAGGAAATCAGATTACTGTCTATCTGCAATCTCATATGATATAACAATTTTATTTGAATTCTTCGCTAACTTTCCTTCAAGCGTAGCATAATTGCTGCCATGTACTGCATGACATGTAAAAATTGAGCATCCATCTGCCTAATCATAACATTATCCAATTCAAGTGAGGCTGGCTCTCTGGAGATTTGAATATATTATCAAAGAAATCTATCAATTCTGACGACTAATAAAAAATATACTGAAACACATGCATGCAGTTTTTCGCCCAACTCTGAAGAACATCATTGGTATCTGCCTAATATTCTAACAAATAGTACCTTTTTTCTGGAAAGTTAGACGTCTTGAAAGCCCTCATTCGCTCGCATACATCATTTATGTTCTAATTCACTACTTCTTTCGCACTTACTGCATTTTATTCTTACGAGTTCATTTCTTTCAAAGCCACATGCAATGTATGTACTTGTACTTACATATGTTATGTACGGATGAAAAAGACAGACGTGCTCCCTAGAGTCAGAGAAGCCTGAAATATTCACGTTTCAAGAGAATTCTCACACTCTCGAAAAAGACAGCGTTTTTTTCTAATGTATTTGGTATGTTTTTCATGCAGTACTAGATCACTAGGTAAATGGAAGCAAAGGAAAGGATGGATTGGATGGAAGTTCTCAGAAAAGGGAGAGAAGAAGAATGCTTCATAAACTTAAAATTAGAAGCAGCTGGTGCCATTATTGTGCTAACTGTTTCTGTTTGTTGGTGGACCAAACAGGAAACTAACATCTTGAGAAACAGTACCTACCGAAATTATGCATCCGAAATGAAATGGAAAATGGATGTTGAGAATTGAGTATCAAGGTTAGGAATGCATTCTCATCGATCGACAAACTTGACTTGAGGAGCGCTACTAGATATGTAGGTACATACNGAGTATCAAGGTTAGGAATGCATTCTCATCGATCGACAAACTTGACTTGAGGAGCGCTACTAGATATGTAGGTACATACTATATTTTCTTACGTGAGCATCCACTTTAAATTTAATCTTGGTTTCAGGCCATCCACATCCTTAATACGACGTAATCAAGTCAAGTCTCTGAAGGTGATTGTAGAAATTTCGAAGAGTTAGAATAGAACGGAAATCTAGAATGTGGCATGGCATGGCTTTCGTAAAACAGCATGACAAACTTGCTTGCTGAAGAGATGAGATTATGATGACCCAATTTTTTCAAAGTTAATATAATCAAGGAAGAGCATTTATTGCTCACGAAGTCTCTGAAGGTGATTGTAGAAGTTTCGAAGAGTTAGAATAGAACGGAAATCTAGAATGTGGCATGGCATGGCTTTCGTACAACAGCATGACAAACTTGCTTGCTGAAGAGATGAGATTATGATGACCCAATTTTTTCAAAGTTAATATAATCAAGGAAGAGCATTTATTGCTCACGGAGAACTTTTATAAATGAGCGTATTGCATGCAGCCGGTGTGATTCGTATTCCCAACTCTTTTTATTGACTACCGCTCTCATAATAATAATCATATCATGATCATGCTAATAAAGGTAATAGGTTAATGGAAATATGCGATAACAGGGACAAACTAATTTTTTCATATTCTCGTAAATGAACGAGTGATTTGCATAGATAAAATTAATATTTTCTTCGCGCATTTCGCAGAAGGAGTGTGTGTATCGAACAAAAGTAGAATTTGGGATAAGAAGTCAAATTGGTGCAAGCATGCTAGATGCAAGGAGATTTGACAAGAGAAAAATATCGATCGAAATGCATTTCGTCATTAACCTGCATTGCATTATTATGCTGCTAAGACGGAAAACTGGTGCTATTTTGCATTGCAAATTACGGAAAAAGTCATAAATTCGAAAAAGGTAAAAAAGTGTTTCTCAAATTATTTTACCCTACACATTATGGGTAATTACCATCGATTGTAAAACTGTAAAAATAAATTATTCTTACCTTTTCTTTTTAAAAAAGATTCTCAATTAGAATTGAACAAAATCACGGTAAACCGAACCAAAACAAAACAAATAGTAGCTTCAAAAACTAGACTGGTGAGATGAAACGACACAACTATACTGGAGCGATTATATCCAGTCCCGAGAATGTTTTGTTCAAAGCTGACGACTGCGACTACAACAACACTTGAGCCACTCCAGTCTCTTACTTAGACTTGGCGAAGGACAAACTCCCAATGTAATGTAATGTGGCATAGAACAGTGCAGCAGCAGACTACGTAGGACTCAATCAGCGTATGGATTGGGTAAAAGCAGCGTATTTACTCTAGAAGCGAGTCTGTAAAAGTAATGGAGTTACTGCAGTACGGACACGGAGTAAATATCTCGTTTGACGGTGACCGTTGACAAACTGATGATGTGATGGTGCAGAGAGAGATATTTTTGCGGAATGAACTCATCTATAAAACTCAGCCTGTATTCTGTATCCTTCTTGAAAGAGACTCCATGAGAGGCAATGCAATAGAATGCACGCATTATCATTTTATGTTATTTTTTGGTAGGTACCATTGTTGCAGGAGCATACCTATGTACAGCAATGAGGAGAGGGAAAGTAAAGTCATAGTAAACAGCAACAATTGTTCTGTTGTTTTCATGATGCAGGCAGGGAGGAGAGAATATGAAGAAGAAGAACCAAAATAATAATATGTAATGTAGGGCCAGTGCCAGGCTTAGGTACATCATACACAAATCTTCAACATGTGTTCCTAACATGTGTGTAGTAAAGTAACGTAAGGCTCTTGTACAAAAACGAAGTAAAATCTTTATCATCATACCTTACCACCGAACCAAACAACATAACAACTACAGCATTATCAACGTGCCTGTCTCCCTAGTAGAAGTAAAAAGGATCTTAGGATTTTTAGAAAACGCGATAGCTAAATGCAAATATTTATAACATAAGGATTGGAGCAATATGTTCATTTTACGAGATTTCGTGTTGCTGCTGATCACAGAGCCTTTTAGCATCATTGTTCGCAGATCACACAGAGAGTAATTCGAATGCGAAGTGGTGTGACAGGCAGATGTGTGTGTGGTTTGAAACGTTGTAAATTGCAGTACATTATACTGGCAATTTTCGACCAGAGTTCTAGAACATACGCATCACGTCATGGATTTCTACGAACAAAGTTGTCATTTGAATCTCTCGTCATTCGCCCCTTTTCAAATAAAGTTTAACAAGAGTTCACGAATGTACACAACCATTATCACGATACTTGACATCGTAAGCAATTATAGAAATGGGTTTTATTGATGTGTAAATAATAATAGGAAAAAGAGAGGAGAGCAATCACAAGGCGAAAAAATGATTTGCATGAGCCATCATACCATGGGCTTCAAAGATGAGTCTCGCTAAATGCGCAAAGATAAAGTCGAAGTCGGCATCGACAATGCTTTGCTACATCATTCTCTCAGACAAGAAGAGCAAGTTTGCAATCAACTTTCATGCTTGCAAATAATGTGCACACAATGTGTGCTAACAATAATTACTATAATACTTTCTAGTTGACAGGAAGTTTTATTTTAAAAGTCATTGCTACGCTTGAAAAATATATGTTGTAAGGTTATCCGTATTGTGGATGAAAAGCATGATCTACGCCAAGCCAGGCCAAGTACGCTTTAGTTTTAGGACTAGGAGGTCCAATGAAACGCCTAAAATGGAATCATTAATTTAGAATTGCATCATTCGCTATCAAAACCATGTCGCAGTCGCGACTTAGTATTTAGGTATGGCCATGGATTAGGTATTCAAATTCAAGAATTCAGATTCCTCCGAGATTTGCTCACACATTATTTTGAATATGACTTCAACTCTAATCATAGACAGACCTTTTTGCAAAGCTGAATTGAAAATGAGATTTTTTTAGGAGAACGTGCTTACGCATTACTATTTGTAAAATGATAAGCTGAGTAGCACGAAAAATAATGTGATATGAGTATAAAATTAATACGAAACTTGTACCACTCGGCATTTACTGCTTTGTTTCATCCAAGTCGGAAAAATAGCTTTATCTAGTTCTCAATTTCATTTTTTAAATCTTTGACTGAGCTAATGGCTAATGGTCGAGTCATTTTGCAATACGAGAAGATAACTTTGTTGCTGATGCGAAATTTTTTATAATTACCCCCAACTTCTTTGTTGGCCGACACATTTCCTTTATGTCCAACACTGCACTGCGCAGGTTTTATCGTTCATATCATTTCCATGAGTCTGGAATTTTCGTTTAGTACCTCTGTGGGAAAATTTTCCATGAGTTATAGCATATATATAGGAAAAAACGTCATGAGTAATCAAGTTTAAAGTCAAGGTCAGCAAAGGATTGGTTAGCATGTGAGTGAGGCTCTATAATTCATAACGATTCATTTCATGATTAACAAAAGACTGGCATTTGTCTGTCGAGTTGATAAAATGCAAAATACTTCATGCATCGTTTTAAGGAAAAACAGTTTGATGTTATCAAAACAAATCGACTTCAAGTGTAGAATCTAGAACTTTCTCATTTAATTTTTTATTCGTAATATTCTTCCTATGTCCAGGGATATAAAATAAATTGTTTTGATTCGACTTTCCTTCTCCTTCTCAGCCTGTCTTTGATTTTTTCAAGTGACATCTATCTAAGTATTTGCGTAAAACTTAGAGATTTATGACGGAATAAAAATATGATGGTCTTAATGCGATTGATTCCAGATAACCTCTTTGCAACACGAAGAGTGGTTGGTAAAAATCTGTCAACACTGAAGAATTTATTGCGTGTACCTGATTAAAACATAATTAAATCATTGGATCCTTAAAATATTTGGTAGAAAATTGACCCTGCTGGTTTTCTTCTACTTAAAATTACTAATGCTAACGAATGACCAATGAACATTTTCCGTAAGATCTGGACCTTCGGTATCTATTAGGAAAATTACTAAAACAGGAAAACAACATCAAGCAAAGCGAAACAAACTAATACTTCATTTCATGATACAGATAATACAGCATAAATAACATTCTCTGTTATGAATCTGACTACCTATTTCGATAGCATTTAAGCTACAGAAAAAGAAGCTGCCAAAGCAAGAGCAAGCCAAAGAAATCATTGTTCACCCAGCGTATATGTACAGTGTAGACATCTTGCGAAGGCCGCAGAATCTTTTGCCGAAATTTTCATTATAACGCTTGCAAAATAGTTTACAAGATGTCATATTTGCCAAACTGCCAGATTGAAATTATTCAAAACCAACTAAGGAAGTAAGTATTTACATAGACTCATATTTTCGGTTATCAATTACATATTATATTGTTTCAATAATTTGGACCAGTCATTAATTAGGGAATGCTTTAAATTATAAAAACAATAAGAAATCCGTTGACCAAACTCGAGCTCTGATGACTCTGATGACAGAACTAAAACAAGAATCATAACATAACTCCTCCGCAAACGCTTGAATAAAGCATTGTAGTAATGTGTAAAATCCTCTTGTCATTGTAAAAATTGTAATTTAATGGTGGGAAGGAAAAATTCGTGGACGAAACCGGTAATTGCAACTGGAATACTCTTTTCTGGTCGATCGCATTGCACATTGATAAACGTGTGGAAATTATCTTCATGAGATTTAATTTTTTTCTTCCACCGAGAACTACGCAAAAAGTTATGTGTTATGTCAAAATCATCCACAGTTTCTGTCGTCTTAACCCACTTACAAACTGCCATAAAAACTTACCTTATATATCTCCTTTCTACAAGCCGATGAACTTTGCAACAAATCATCTTACTCCAATAAAGCTATACATGATATATGTACATTGCATCAAATATACGTTTACATTTGGTGTAGTGTAAAAATGAGACCCTTAATGGCTAGCCAATATTGAATTTTGGTAATAAACGAGCGTCCAAGAAATAAATTCCTGGTTTTCACAACTCGTCTTCATATTGGCATCATCACATAAGTTATAGCCATATTCGTCTGCATTCATTTGGCGTCTAAGACAGATGATCATCATAGGTCCCATTAGATAGGTTTTGTTGGAATGACAAACTTATTCATCTTTAAATAATAAATTCCAGGACATTTAAAGAGGTAGGACATTTTCGCCAATTCGCCGAAATCGTCAAGCCAAACTTGAGAACCTTCATCTACTTTCTTTAGTCTTTCTTGCACTAACATTAGTGTTAGTGTTGGTTGATTGTATGATTGTAGAGACAACGAACGAGGTTTTTGGGGAATGAGCTTCTTACGTTAAGCAATCTTTATTAGTGTTTTTATTTTTAATAAAATGGGCTTAGGTATGATTCCACACCCGTCAATGAAGTGGTCGCGCTTAGGTATCAAAGCCGAGAAAGTAAATGTTCGCACTTTAGCACCAGATTCATCCTTCTTCAAAAACCTTAGTATCTGCTTGGTTTTGGCATAAGTCTCCTATACTGCTATTCACTACTATTTCTCTCTGCAAAAAATCCGAGATATACATATATACATGCACATTTAATAGCGAAATATCTAAATCTGCTATAATGGACTATGTGCATAAGATGCAATCATGAAGGATTCAGTGAAGTCAGCACTTCCGTAATTCGTTGCATCTTTCTTCATCTAGTGCACCTATCCTATCTCAAAATCATAAACTGTAATAGGAAGGGGAGTTTGTTCCATCCAGAAGGAAGTGACGATGAGATAAGATTTAGACGAGTGCAAAGCAAACGGTGATGTGATACTAAGAGATAAACTCGCCGATTCCAAATCCGAATCCAAAACATCGGAGAAAAAAATTATGAACCTGAAACCGGCTTTTAGTGCTGCCACTGTTACTACTGCAGCTTTATTTTTTTCCTCGGAAAAAATACAAAAGCAATAAGCAAGTTAGTCTATTTTTAAATTCTAATTCATAGACGGCCGTTGCCCCAAAAAAGCAAATGGAAAAGGCAAATGGAGGTGTTCGCCAACTCCACTAACTATACAGCAAGTCAAAGGAGAAGAAGTCGTCGTCTATGTCGCTAACGCTATGTCTGTAGTGTTATAATCATCATCTTTTTTATTTCACAATATCGCACATGCACCTTTCTTAACTATCTGCATGCATATAATCGTGAAACTATCTCTGGCAATTTTTTTTGCGCTCTGAACCAACCACCACCACCACACTTTTACGATAATGCACAAAGTAATTGTAATTGTATGTACCATAACATTAGTAGATGTATCAGTGCACGGTTCGGTTTACAGCGTCATTTCCGATATCATACGAGACACTAGTCTAAAACTTGACTTTGATTTCACAACACCACCGATCCGATTTTTCTGCATTCGAGGGCCTTTTGTGTGTCTTTAGTCTTTAAACTACCTTACAATATAATAGTAGCATCGTCGGCTTTAGTATTTTAGGTCAAAATTAAACAAGAAAAAAGCTCAATTTAGGCAATTTAATTTCCCATCAGTTTTATTAGTGACATAAATAGAATCAGTCAGGCACGCAATTATATTTTCAAAAGAAGAGAATGAATGCTTATCCATTATATCTTATTGCAATCGCACCATCGTCTCAGTGTGAGGCTAAATTCGGCGAAGCTAATAAGTGATAATAAGAAAGCGAGAAAAATGTGTGGGTGGTTGGCAAAAAGGTTCTAGTGATCCATAACTGGACATTTGAATACTTTCTCAAGGAAGGAGTTGGTGATCGAAAAAAAGTGAATCCTGAGAGTCGAGTTCATGACCCCCTTGGATCTACCTAATATAGGAATTATTTGATTAAAGCGCTGATGACAGCACCTTCGAAGAGAAAAGTTCGCAATTGCTGACCCAGGGATTCTACACAAGACAAGTATGAGCTCTATGAATTTCTTCCTCCAATTGTGCTAATCTCAGCTAAACTAAATAAATATTATATCTGTCGTTTTTAGATTTTTATGTACCCATATCTTTGCTGGAATGATATACCTTTCCCGTATTTGTTGATTCCCAAAAATTCTCCATAAATTTTTACTTTTATTTTTGTTCTCAACAAAACACATTTTTAATAACTCTGAACCAAAACAAAACTGCAGAAAACATTTAAGAATCCTAAAAACGAATTTATAAATAATTTGGTTGGTGAAGCATCATGGAAAATAGTGGCGGAGGAGGAGCACCTTGGAGGTACAAAAACAAAAAAATCAATAACAGTTTTCCCGTTTATATTGTCAACATTTTTATTCATTAACCCCATCTCAAATCGTAGCTTTCGCTTGAAATTACAAATTAACTTGATCTCAGCGAAGTAACAACATTCTTACACCAAAAACCTAAAGAACACATACGACGTGTGACATGTTCGTTCCAGTAAATCATTGCAGGAATGCATTTTAATCATACATGACAATCATGGAATTTCGCCATTATAATTGCTCTCGAGATTGGCATGAGATGAGATACTTCCTCCTATTTAATTTAGAAGTGTTCATTGATAAGACTTTTAAAAAAATATTTGGCAGGCAGGACTAGAGTAATTTTTTGTTGTTACAATCAAGCCACTACCAACCGGTGGTGGCGGTGGTTCGTTGATTTCTCCTCTTTGTGTTACCGTAGTATGTAGATACATGTACGTTAGCAACGAACTCAATACTCTATGTTTGTTTTCACTCTCACAGTTTCTCACTTTTTCATCAGTTTTAATAATAAAAGTCAGAAGAGCTCTCACCTCGTTTGTTCTAAAGTGTAAATTAAAATCACGGGAAATCAAAAAGGGAGAGACGGGCTTGAAGAAAAAAATGTTAGCATGCTTGGCTTCACTAAAGCCGCATACATTACATTACATTCTCGGAAAGTTTAGGAAAGATAAATTGTGAGTTTAAAAGAGTCATCGTATCGGTAGCTTGAGACTTTGACTATTCCAATGTTCCACGTAGTTGTAGTATTTTTTTATATTTTGGCTACAACGAGTCTTCGTCTTCTCTAGAGGAAATTACTTTTTTCTCTCTTAAACTTTCGGATGATCTGGGATTTTCCGACAGATGCTTTGAAAAAAAATCTCATATGCAAAAAGTGAGTTTGCCTTATGACAATGCACAATGAGTGAGGAGAAAAAGAGAAAAGCAACCTGCATCTAGGTTCAACGCTCGACAAGATTTCCTTCTCACCGACGGACGTTTACGTGATCTGATCTGACGCGATGTTAGAGTGATGATGTTGAGGCTTTCAAAAAGCATTGTCTTAGGTCTTTCCTTTCCTGTACTTGTGGAACAAGTTTTTAGTTTGGGAGAGGGAGAACGTAGTAAAATCCGAGGACACAGGACAGAGCAGCCGATGAATTATTACTTTGTCTGAATTTCACTCATACTGCAGTCAATTGTCTTTGGACGATTTCACTGACTTGACTGCTCTGCTGCTGAAAAAAAACATGGACACCGAATTTTCGTCTAGGATAAAAATGATATGGGCCGACAAAAGTAAAATGTTTACTTTTACTCACATGTTTGTAATGACTCTACGCGGCCCATTAAGGGTTTAATGGAGTTGTGGCCTAATTTAAGCCATATGATCTTTTTCTGAAACAAAATTGTCGCTTCCAATCACTGCAGTGACAGTGATGACATGTTGAAAATCTGTAAGGCATAAAAAGACCGATGAACCGGAATTGCATATTTATTTTGGAAAGTTTACCCAAAGAAGAAATGAGGGTTTTCCGGTATCCTAGTCCCAGTGGTCTGGTGGGGTCGCGCTGAAATTGTGGAGGACGAATTTGTTTTTCGAACTGTAATTTTACTCCATCAAGAACAGATTGATGTTCGGAGTCGTAAGGGAATCGCTGATTATTTAGATTATTTTGGGGTATAATATTTATTACAATATTTTCAATTGGTGCGAAATCATAAAACAGTGTTCATGCACATTAAAATAAATTGTTTTACTGAAAGCTTCAAGGGAACTTACTTGTACACTTTTCTCTCTCCTTCGGAAAGCCCCTATTATGCCCATTGCGATCACTTGTTTGTCACATTAAAAGGGAAATATATACGATGCCACACAACGCCTACATGATTTCTCTCGAATTCGATATATTCCTCCGCAGAGGTCTCAAGTTTTTTTGCGTGTGAAAATGTGCTGTGGAAACAGTACATAGGTCGCGAAAGAAAAATATGAAAATGATCTCAACTGTTGCTGTTGCAACAGCGCCAAGGAGAGAGCTAATGGAAATGTTGTGTATAAATTGCAGTAACAGAGGTCGGGGTGCACTCTTTCCCTTTACGATGATGGTGATGGTGACATCATCTCTTTTCTCCTTCTTCGTCTTGTCCATATTTTTTTCCACAAATAAAACCGTTTTCAAAGTGGTGGGAGTGGGATGATGAAGTCACGCTGCTAGAACTGTTAGCAGCACGTTTAGCTTTTATGACAGATTAGTAGTGCACTTGTGCGTCTAGTCTCGCCTGGCTAGTAGGATTTGCTCATGTTTTTCTGAATACGTATAAAAATAACACCTACTTAAATTGCTGCGTGGTTGTATGTAGTCGATAACATGTTTGTATACAAAAGTTTCCGCTTTATGAATAAAACTAATAATAAATTTATTGGTCTATCCTCTCCAAGAGGAGGCACTAAAAATAAAATTCGTTTCGAGTCCTAACAAGTCAGTTGGAATGAACTGACATAGGACATGGATACGAAACATCGCCAGTCATCGCCAGATACTTTATTCAAATTTTAATGAATTGCTTGGAGTTTCCCTCGAGAATGGAAAGTGGAGATGAGTAGGTGGAGTGCACCACCGTCTAGAGCTTGAAGAGAGCTTGCCCAAAAATTTCCGCTATATATGGAATCATCAAATGAATTGTGAGACAACAGATCAAAGTTTCGTCGTCTCCGCACCACACAAACCACAATTTTGTTGCTCAACAAAGCAAAAATGTTTCATAACAAAAAAAAACATCTTAATTTGACATAATCGGTATGACTAATCGGTATGATCTGCAGCAAATGCCTTTGTCGACATACAAAGAATGCATTTTTGCAAAAATATAATGAGAAGCCTAAGAGCTTAGCTGCTGCTTAGATAATAAGCGATAAACACGGGGCACTCAAGACATTCCATTTTGATTAGCCTGGTCATACTGCATACCATAGCATTGCGCCATTGTCAGTCACTGATTTGTTTCTCGCAAGAAGGTGATCTAATGGAGGACCACGCATTAGATTAGGAAGAAAAAACGTTTAGTCATACAAATGCAATACAAATCTGCACACAAAACACTTGCCAGCTACAGTAGAGCTAGCTCATCAGAATGTCAGAAATGCTTTACGCATATCAATTACTGCGGACATTTCCCCACTTTTGAATGACCAATTAGAGTTGTGTCATTATCATATCATGAGAATGACTTGTTCCTCTTCTTACATCACCTGGTTCACTGCTTATGATCAAAAGATGCATCATGCCGATGCCGCATCGCATCATGCATGCCATGCCATGTGCTTCCTCCGATGGAGTCGGGATTTTGGATACAGACCGATCGGATGTCTATTTTTGTGAAAGATAGAAATCAAATGAAACTGAATTTTTTTAATCTGTGAGACAATCACCTTGGCTCTGGCTCGGCTTGACTTGACTCGAGGGAATCTCTAACCTCCGTAGTTGGCCATGGCGCAATAATGTCAATTTAGAGAAGTTCTATTCATTCAGCAATGCCATATTTGGAAATGTTTTGGCAGTCAGTAAAGGTGTCAAATCGAAACGACAGAGATATAGTATAGTAAAGTGAGCGAACCAAACCAAACCAAACTGCACAAAAGTCAAGTTCTCTTTGGCGAATATGTAATCTTCGGAGTGGTAAAGTAAGTGGAACGAATTCAACCAGATAATTAATTACCTGGCTTCTTGTTTATAAGTCATCTTTTGTGTCACGTTTCGCAATATCAGTATCATCAATCGCAGCCATACCACCAAAATTGATAAAAAAAAGTTTTGCATTAAGTGAGCAGGTGGATGACTTAATTCCCAATCTTTGTGACTTAATTGGTACCTCTGTGAGGAGTGATACGATTGAAATTAATCGGTGAATTGTGCAATGTGGGTCCACACAATAAAATGGTTGAAATGTCGTCTTAAGGTGAATGGGAGACAGTTTATTTTCATGTAGCAACAGAGTAGGTACTCCTTTTCTGTCTTGTATTTATCTATTTAAATAAAATTGCAAAAAATTGATTCAATCAAAATGCATAGATCAAATGGAAATTGTATGAATACCTTATTCAGGTAGATAATTGTTTGTTTGTACACGGAAATACTGAATTCCCAACAATGGGAAGTTTTCCTTTGATGTCCCTGAGTAAAAAATCGATACGAATCATTCCCTTTAAAACGATGCGCATCCTTCGTCCATGGGAGCAAGTCTGCGATGGTTCATTGTTATAAATTTACAATTGTTGCAAGTTGCAAGAGAGTGCGTAATCGACTGGTAAACAACTATTGAAATGTCGTCTTAAGGTGAATGGGAGACAGTTTATTTTCATGTAGCAACAGAGTAGGTACTCCTTTTCTGTCTTGTATTTATCTATTTAAATAAAATCGCAAAAAATTGATTCAATCAAAACAGATCAAATGGAAATTGTATGAATACCTAATTCAGGTAGATAATTGTTTGTTTGTACACGGAAATACTGAATTCCCAACAATGGGAAGTTTTCCTTTGATGTCCCTGGGTAAAAATCGATAGAAATCATTTCCTCTAAAACGATGCGCATCCTTCGTCCATGGGAGCAAGTCTGCGATGGTTCATTGTTATAAATTTACAATTGTTGCAAGTTGCAAGAGAGTGCGTAATCGACGGGTAAACAACTGGAAAAAATAAATACAAGTGCTTCAACAGAGTTTTTGTATGTATGTTTTACCCCTTTTGGTGCATAGCCAAACCAAGTTTAGACCAACAGCCTGAAACGTGTTCCGTTCAGTTTGTATTTTTTTCAAAAATAAATATGTACCCCATAAATGTTTGTATGCAAATCCACAAGTTTTTATTAAAATTTCTGTTTGCAACATGATACATATTTGCATGGGATGATCGGCAAAATACAAACGGAGAGTTAGTACTTTTGAGGTAACTTTTATCGCCGCAAAAATTTTAACTTTCTGTACTATATTTATGCAGCTGCGGTGGAGTATAGCTTTTTTATTATTCAACAATTTGGTTGGGTACAGTATGCAAAAAAATACATAAGTCTCTTTATCATGCATATGCACTGCAATGCCAACCAGTAAATACTAGTAGATTTTATCTGCTTCTAATTCTTCTCTATCGACAAAAAGGAAAACGCTTATTTTGCATATGATGACGATTACCATTATTACTACATTATTTTCATGCCTTCAACTTTTTTTAAATGTCTACTAGAATTGTAAGCAGTAAGTACTGGTGGGAATGAAAAAGAAAATTTTGCATTCATTCCTCATTTGGATACGTCGAGGACGAGAACTCAGTTTTTAGATAGTCCATCATCATCCTTCAGTGTCTTAGGCAAGTTGAGTCCATTAGCCCTCCGTCATCGTTATCACAACAGACATTTGATCAGTTTTTGGGAGGTAGGCTTGAAACGGTTATTATCTTGCCCCAAATTCGATTACGATCTTGAGATAGTCTCCGATGAAGACAAGTGTTTAAAGTTCAGACAGTCAGTCATTGTCAGAGTGCTCCGAATGGCATCTTCAGATTAGATTAGGAAATTATATTCTTTTAAAAACTTCTCAGTGAAATATCTGTCTCGGTTTAAATCAAGTCCAGTCTTAAGTATTCTTACTGCGCAGCAATCACAGTCAAAGAAACAAAAGCAGAAGTGACGTCAGTTCAGAGTTGAGCTAGGCATAAATTTTCACAAAAGAATTTTTCTGTGACCGTGTCCAATCCAACCCAATCGTCAAGTTATGAATAGGTAAAAAAAAACCTGCCATGTTGAATGCTGGTTGACGGGGTTGAGTTGACTTGGGGAGAAGAGATGCAATAGTCTGATTAGTGCAATACTACTACACTACAACTATACACAGTATTGTATTTAAAAGTTCAAAAATATTTGCAAATCTTCATGAAATGTGATGCAAGAATGTAAGTTAATTTCTTTTTCTGGTCCCTCTTCTCTCCTGCTTGCACACTATCCTTTTGTTTCAAAAGAAAAAACTGCATGTCCGCTTGTTCTAAGCAATAAATATGCCATCATCAAACATATTATCACTTCAGCTAAAAATTAGTGAGACGAACCAGTCACAGTGTCATTCTTAAAATTCCATGTCAATGCCACAGTCTAAAACTGTACTTAATCCTGTACACTCTCATGGTCAGGTCCTTTCAAACTTACGTAAAGATGTAATTAAATATGTGTGATTTCTTGAGCATGAGCCCATCTCCCTTTTAGAAAAAAATAATAGATTTTTGCATTATGAGAATGCATTATGCAAAAACCTGCTATGACTTTGGTTCTGATCATAAATACGATTGCATCTTAAGCTTTTACACTTATTGGAAAATACGATATTTGCATACTTATGCGATGCGATTCGAAGATTTATTCTTATATGGGCTCATAAAACGATAATGTGTAATTTTGTCTTTTTACCATACATATACCCGTCATCATCATCAGCATCATCATGATCATGGTGATGACGATTCCCTAGAAAACCTGTGTTTTACTTTCTGTTGTAAATCTAGGTATTTTTGTAGTGTGGTGGTTGGTGGTGCATGGTGATATGTATTGATGGAGAGTAGTTGTAGTAGTAAATGTGATGTTTAAACTCGTATATTTATGTTCCCAGAGACTGCGTGGGTTTTCATTTGCTCCTAAACATCTGGTAATCGTTAGTAACTCCTTTTTTATCCGTGATCGAGAGAGATTTTAAGACAGTTAAGCATTTTCTAGAGGGAAAGCCATCTGCGAGTTCAAAGGATTTTCCCGTGGGTCTCTGAATCCATTATTGCAAACAAACATAATCTTCGAGCAAATTTTTAATTCCCGGAATTGAATTACTAAGTGAAAATGAAATGACAAATGACCGTTGGATTGAGTGAGTGTTCGTGTTGTGTTTTATTGTGTGAAAATAAATTAACCCTTTCTAATTTTTAAATCAATATTAATACAAAATGCCGGGTCTCGGGTTGTCATCGAAGACGCCGGTGGTGAAGCGGGCGAAATCAACGGATTTGCAGCTACTTCCACCACCACCGACTAGAGGTATTTGGGAGGAAAATAATAATAGTAGTAATAATACACAGCCACCACGGCTGCAGAGACCGAAAAACTTTTCACCTATCAATACAACCAATAGCTCAGCACCGTATTATCAACATCCTTCCGCTCATGCTGCCGCTGCCAGCAGCAGCGTCAGTGGGAACGGTTTTGAAAGCGAGAAGCCAAAATTAGACCCGTCGGATCCGCGAGTGAAAAAGCTAGTTTACTCCATGTACCGTGACATGCTCACGACTTATAATGGTGAGGCAAATGACATGATACGAAAACAGGATCCCAGGAAAGTCTCTCAGGACTCGGGTGTCCAACCAATCCTAGAATCCATTGTAATGTAAGGCCAATCACGATATTTTTCTAGGTTACTACTTCACAATGAAGTACTTATATTCTCGACAAGACAACACACTTTCAATTGAGGTGGTCTTTTTTGGCTTGACGTCTGTAATTCATGCTTACGCTCTGTAGGTCTCCTCGTCGATTTTTTGAATTTTTTTCAGGATTTCTAGTTCAGCTTTGGTTTGTGTTCCAAAAGAGAACAAAAGATTTTCATGCATCATCATCTCTGCTGACTCTATGAGGGCAAACATGATTTACTAAGAAAATTTGCTCATGCCATTGCCATAAATTTGATGAAAAACTGATCTCGCCAACATTTTCGCGGAGGACGGCGACAAAAAGGAAAAAGAGTTTTGTTTGTCTTTCGTCTTGTATATGGCCATTCTTTCATTTTTTCACATTGACTTGACTCGTAGAATGAGGGCAGGATTATCTCAGCCAAATGAGTCAATGACAAAGCCTAATATCTGAATGGAGTCAGGGAAGAAGGAACACATGGAAATGAGCACGTCTACTACGTACGTACTAGAGGAGGAAGTTCAATGTGGTTTTCTTGAATTGCATTGTCCTGCTAGAAGTGCAGTACATAGTAGTCTTCTCAATTTGTATGGTGGAAGGAAGCTGTGCTGTGACGAGAACAGCGACAAAAACACGCGACAGAAAAAAAAATCTTGATTTTCTACTCTTGACATCAGGACATCCCCCAAAGAGATCTTTTTAGTTGCATATATGTACATTGTACATACAAACAAGACATTGCAATATCTTCATTGTAAAGATGGGTTCAAAGAAAAGGGTTCAGCAGTTGTCACTGGGACCTTGGGCTGTCGATCTAAACAAAAGTAAAAATGCAGACTTGGCAGGGATCCTAGAATATTAATCAGTTCCTCTTGAAATAGACATCTTCTCGCGGAAAAATATACATATACATACATAATATGCTCAGTAGAGCATGCATTATGCTGACTTACACTTACACCAAAGCTCCTACTGATTCTGATGGCATATTTCTTGAAATGCATAAGGCTATTATGGCTATAAAACATGTCTAAAGTCTAAGCAAAATCTATACTATGTAAAAACAGATTTGGGTTCTGATACTGATAAAACTATTAATGTCCGTCACACAAAATCGGAGATATTGAGCTTGTTGAATTCTTTAACTTTGAATCAATTTTGGGTTCCTTGAAGTTGCTCAGATTTGAATTTTATTATTCATGCAAACTTTATTGCAAAGTCATCCTTTCCTATCATCCAAAAATATGTACGCATTGGATAAGGGAGATGTCGATAGTCGAGTCGATGCATATCAAGTTTCCTGTTATTAAGGCAAGGCAATACGCATTGAATTGAATGGCTACTCAAAAAGTTCCATTCTGCAGAAATCAGCAAGAAACCCCAAATGCCTAAGCATTTTAATTTAATATATGTGCAAATAAAAATTGAAAGAATCTCAAAGTCAAACAAGTAAAGTTTATACATTTTCCAAGTTCCAATGAGATTTAGCAAAGATCCAAACGTCCAAACCACGCCACAGTGGCAGTGTGAAAACGGAAAGGTCATGACTTCCACCTCCCACGTTTTTCTCATCTACAATTTAAAGCATGTATGTAGATGGTTACGTTAGTCTTCAAGAGATATTGTTATATATGTACCACTCTTCGATTTCAAAGATCGAGACTCTTCAGTCCTTTAGCTCGTCTCCTCATCTCTCGTGGAAAGGTGGAATGTCCTAAGCAAACATCATGCTGCGAAGCTTGCAATTTTTTGGAGCATGTTGTATGAACAAAATCTAGAAGAAGAGCTTTCAGAATAATATTGACTTTTGTTCATAAGCGTAAAATCTAATTTTTGCTGATTAACTCTTTGCATTTCCATTTAATAAGTTTAATGCCCGTGTGTGATGTCACATCCCAAATGGTCATGTCATGTCATGATGATGAACTCATTTCTTTTAAAATGGACCGTTATGATTATATTGGCTAAGAATTTTAATGAAAATTAATTAAACTTGAAAATACACACGTCTACATTGGATAGTTACATGTACACATTAGCACATTTCCTTCAGGCATAGACGCACAGATGCATGATAAAAATGACCTCATCTGACTAATAAAGTGTGATTATGATCGTTTTTTGTATTTGATAATCGCATGAGGTGTGTTGATGCTGTTGTGCTTTCATGAATGAAAATGTTTTCTCATGAATAACGTCTTTATCAATAGGAGACAAAGGAGTGCCCAAGGTGGAAGCGGTGATTTATCTGGAACAATCGCAGAGGCTAACGCTGCGGGAGTAGGGGAAAGTGTAGAGGGCGGAAGTGGAACATCTAACGGAAATCATTGTAAATGTGAATTCATTTAATAAAACTGTAAATAAAGCAAGCCATGAAAACATGATAATGATTATATGGTTGCGATTCTGATATAGCTACAATGCCTCCACCACCACCACCTCCACCGATGATGCCTGGAGCACTTCCATCAGTCCGACTTCGAAGCGAGGTATGCACTAGTTTTTGAGATGCGAACAAGAAGGGACATTTTTATACGGAAATTACAAGTCTTTAAATTATGCATGGCTTTTTTGCATGATAAGATCGGGCCGAGGGATGCAGGACCACCGGCAGCTCTAGCAAGTACGAATTCAGATGAACGCAGCTGCGGAGGGAGTGTGTAATACTCCACAGCCCTCAAGTAATCAAGAGCGAGCTCCAGCCCAGCTTCCGCCAGCTGCACTTGCTGCAATGCAGCCACAAATGGCTTTTCCCGTGTTTCCCCAAGGAAATAGCAACGTTCAGCTAAATAGGTCACAAAAGCCAGCAGACTACACTAGTCAACCTCCTCCGCCGCCACCGCCTCCTACGGTTACTACTCCAATCAGACCACAGAACACGGCCGCTCCTCTCTCGCCACACTTACAACCACAAACGATGCAATCTTTAAGTCCAGTAAGTTCGCCAGTTCCGAAATCGCCCACCCCCGCCCGAACCCCGCCACCACCACCGGAGCGCGCTGTGACACCACAATCATCACATTCGCCAGTGCCAACATCAGATTCAAACTTGGCCAGTCCAAGGCCTCAAGAAGAACGCAGAAGTCCATTGGGGAGGAAGTCTCCTCTTGTGGTTGAACAACAAGCGTCCGGGGTTGGAACCGGAAGCCTTTTCATACCACCAATTCAACAAAGTCAGCCCACAACGACATCTTCACCTTCGCCTCTGTCGACATACGTGCCTCCTAGTGCCCGGGCAAAGTCTCCAATGCAGGCAAAGGCACAGGCAGTCAGCCAAAGCATTGGATCTTTGTATATTCCACCGATTGGAACTGATAAACCGGACAGTCCGCCTCAGATGAGCTCTACAACTTCAGCTAATGGCAATCCTCCGATGGCACCTCAGAACGTTATACGCGCACCACCACAATATGCTCAACAGCAACCACAATCGCAGACAGCTCCGTTCACTCCAAACACCCCTCAACTCAATCGCGCTCCAGTGCCATGGATGAATTCATACAATAGGCTTCAAAGTCAACAGGAGAACTCTCCGCCTTATGTGCATCCAGGATTTTTCATGCCCCCGTGGGGACCTCCCCCGGGTGCTAGGACGATACCGATTATGAGGGAGTCAGATCAAGCTGACGGTCCTTTCTCCGTGGGCAATGCAGATAGTAGACGCTCGTCTAGTGCCTCGGGAGGGTCAACACCATCAGGATCGAGGACTCCTAGTCAGGCTGCGACACATCTTGGAAGAGTCATTCCCATACAAATCGAAAGAGAAGAGGCTGCAAAAGCCAAAGGAGCGAAAATTATACCAATTCAGGTATCAAATATACATAGATTCCTTCTTCGCAACAAAGTTGTTTATGTAAGCTTACGGTGTCGCCATTTTTGGAATTTATTAGATTGAAGGACGACCGCCCAGGGTGCAAACTCCTTCGACTCCAATGACACCGATGATCAATCCGATGAGGAGGGCCGTAGGTCCTGCACCGTATAATTCGCCGATGGGCCTTTACTCAAATCAAAATGCTGCGGAAGCTTATCAACGACAAGCTTCTGAAGCAGCTGCTGGTGTAGATAAGTACGTTGTACTCATGGTAATTATATTCTTTTATCTTGCTAAAATTTTTATGCAAATGATGGAAAGGACTTACATATCTAATACCGCAAGTTTGCTTTTCTGACTTTTAGAATGAATATTCGCTGTGAAAGCCCGAGAATGGAACCGATGCAGTCCAAGTCTATGCGAGTTATTCAACAAGCCGCAGAAAACGGTAAGGGTATACATACCCAATTTTAATTTTGCTCATTTCCTTTTGCTTTATTTATTTATCAAATTCAACGTAGTCGTTTGACCTGATAGAACTGTCGAAAATTATTCTGGGATACTTTGTGCATGTCATGAATGTTACTGTCCTTTCAAAGTCTGTTTTAATTGAATTTGTGGTTTCAACCTATTAAATTGCGATCCATCCTGCACTCCGTCCGATGCACTCTCAAAACGCTTCAATATTTTCTCGCAAATCATCATCATTCATCAAATTTTCATTATTATCATCGTCTTTTTATTGTTACGCTTATTCAATCTATGAATTGTGTGTGATCCTCTCTTTTCCTCGACGATTTGAAACGCTCATGAATAAGTATCAAAAAATTCACAACGTCTCTTTTTATTTTTCTTACAATTATTGCTATTGCGGAAGAGCTGAAACGGTTAGAACAGGAGCAACTTCAGCGTAGATTGGATTTATCAGAGGATGATCGTCATCTCATGAACTTGTTCAAGTCACAAGGTTTAAGAAATGTTCAATTTAAAATTGCATGATTTAAAATGCATGCACAACAATCAGACACAATACAATTCTTTTGCCTCTTTCATAAAAATGCACAAATTATCTTTTTTAATTCACCTTCAGATTTTTTCAACTGAAAATTTTTTGCGTACAGAAGAAACACAATTTCCATATTTTTAAATTTCACTTTTTTTTGATGCGCCTTAAAATTGGAAGACGTACTTAATTAAAATAAAATATTGTTAATAATTGATAGTTGATGAAGGGTCATCATTGCATCAGACAGCTGAGCCACGATTTATGGGAAGTCATATCCCATCGAAAGCGTTTCGAGCGTTGCAAACTGCTTTACCAGCCGGCCCTGGTGCTCAAGATCAGCCGCCTCAAAGTAAATAATCCTTTAGTAAATATCCTATAATATATTTTAGCGTAGTTCCACTAACAATATTTATAGAAGCTTTCACCGTTCAGTAAAATAGAGCATGTCAATTCACCCACGAACCTAAAAAAGTAAGCAGACTAGCTTCGCTTTATTTTCTTACAACCGTGTGCCTTCACAGCGAACAACGTATCTAACGGGAGTATCGCTTTGCTTTCACTTTTGTCTCAGGTTTCCCCACAGCTCAGCCTGGTGGTCCAGTAACGCATCACATACCGATTCGGCAAGTTGCACAGTCACCAACACCCCAGTACTCGCAACCAAGCGAAATCCAGCTCGGCGCTCAGCAACCCAACGTTCCACCCTCGGAGCAGAGGGTTCAAGAGCCGAAGAAGTACATGGGAAGTAATATTCCATCACGATCCTTCAAAATTCTCCAGCAAATGACGGCCGATGATGGGCAGCCAGGTGAGATAATTTAATGAGATTAGGCTGAAGTAGTTGTAGAAGTAGCACCTCAAATAAATCTCAAAATTAATTCATGGTGCAACCTCGCTCACTCTCTCCTTGGATTGAATCCACGGATGAAATATATTTTTTGCTTTGGAAAAATATATACTATGTATGTATAATTATATGTACGAGCTTTACACGAGAAAAAAATCTATCTAAGCCTCCTTCTTTCTTCCATAACATTTTCTCTTTCATTTTCTCTTTTTCGTTTTTACTTTTGGGTAAAAATGCAGGTCAGGTTGGTCGTAGGAATGGAATGGGAAGATAATAATTATTGTAATGATAACTCCTTGTATTTTTCCTAGCAGTTGGATCTTGTGAGACTGCTTTCTCATCAGAAGAGCAAAATATAGCAGATTCATACACTGACGATGACTCGACTACTACTACTTCCCTTTCAGAAAATCCTGAGGGTTACTTATTAAGCTCGCCCTATTCCTTCTTCCCACTGTCCCCCTCCTGCTCCTCAGAAGGTGGTGGCTCAGGAGCCTATGACCCTTACAATAATAATAATGATATCTATAATAGTGATGGGATTAAGGGTAATGATGATAGTAGTAGTTGGCCAGCAGATGTAACGGATCAAGGCTGGGATCCGTATTCGTACATGTGGTATTACTGGTGGTATTACTCCTACTGGGGAGGCTATGATATGAGTGGCTACGAGTACCCTCCAGGATGGGATCCCAATTATCCTTACTGTCCACCTGAATTCTTCTCACAAAGCGCTCCGAGTGAGTACACAACTGCTTCAGAGGCGTTCAGCGAGGACCAGACTCATCACTTTAATTTAGAGAATAGGACCGCGAACTCATCATTTCAAGAAGATTCGCGCAAATCTCTTGGAGCACAAGATGGCTGTGGCGATGATGATGGTAATAATAGGATGGACTTTGCCGAGCATAATTCTAACGAAGCATCATCGCCCTCCATTGTTCCAAGGATTGTAATTGAAGATGGAGATAAAATTGAGGGGAAAGTGGAGGGCAAGCTCTCAAACGGAGAAAGGATTGATAGTGTAGTAGGCAGTATTAAGGATAATAATAGCATTAGCCGTTCGTCTAATAATAATCATAATGATAATAATAATGAGGGTAGCTCTAGTAAAGTTCCTAGCTCGAAACACCCTTGGACTGAATGCAATGAAAAGCCTGGAAACCCTATACCTTCTAAGAGGATGAATGACTGTGATAGCAGCAGCAGTGTGTCTGGAAGATGGAAAGATGATAATTTGGGTGAATGTGGGAGGCAGCAGCCCAAGCTCAATTTAAGGAGTAACGATAATGATTCAGCTGAGAAAAAGGAGAAAGAAGATGAGTACTCATCGCCATCATCTTCTGACGATGAATATGAAAGCTGTTGTGAAGACGCAGACCAGAAAGTGATAGAGCGTGAGACTGGCCCCTTTAATAATAAACCTGCTTTCTTAAGGACGACGACGACAACGACTACGACTGATGAGCCAAGTCAGGATAATTATAATGGCGAGCTAAATGAAAAGGAGGATTTGGAAAATGAGGACTGTAGCGACGATGAAAAGACTGATCCTGGAACAGATGAGGATAATGATTATGGGGGAAAGTTGGCGATAATAGAAGAGCCAGAAACCCCTTCCTCAGCAGATGATTCGGATGTGGCTCCACTCATGAATGAACATGAGCAGCAGCGAGGTGGAAAATCATCATTTTATCAAAATGGCAATGGCTTGAGCATTGAGGAATATCACTCTGAAGAGTCCTCGGAATCCACATCCACCGTGTTTGATTATGGCCCCAGGAAAACTAGGCTAAGCACTATTGATGAAATCACAGAGTCAAGAGCCTCCTCATCACTCCTCAGCTCGATGAAAAATCTTCCCGGAGAGTTTGACCGTTGTAGTTCTAGCATAAGCAGTAGAAATCAAAACAGTTGCAGGGAGGAAACGAGTGGAAGAAGAAATGTAGGACTTGCTCATGGAAGTGGAGATAAGGAAGAGTCAGAAGAGTCTGAGGAATCTTCAGAAGATGAACTATCGAGTGTAAGTGTTATTGAAAACAAGTCTGATGCTACGAGAGGCACTGAATCTAAACGCGAGGATGAGACAACGTCAACGAGCAATGATGAAGACTCCGACTCATCATCATCATCATCTCCCGAGGACGACGAGAAGGAAGAGGATGATGATGAAGAGGCTGAAGGTAACGACACTGCAGTCACTGTTCGCCTTCCCTTGAAGCTATGCTTTACAAAGACAAAAAGCTACAGAGATATTACCACTGTTATGGTTGGCGACAGCGAAATAGAAGAAGCCGCATCCGCAATCTCACAGTTTTCATCATCCTCTCCCAGCAATTGTGCTGAAAGCGAAACGACTACTATTACTCCGCGGGAAAATGGAAATGGTAATAATGATCGTTTTGGCGATAAGGGTATTACGATGGAGGAAGCCTTACTAGAAGATGAGGAGCCCGTTGTGTCGTTTACCCTATCTCTGTCGAGGCAAACATCTAGAGAAGATGAGCAGAAAAGGAAGGCAGAACAGGAGACGGGGTATACTGAGAAAGTAGAGAGTTCTCCTTGTGGTAATAATGATGAGACGGTTGATATCGATTTCTGGGCTGAAATTACAAAAGGTGAAGAAAATGGGGATGGGAAGGATTCTGCTGGCGGTAATAAGGACGACGTAACAGAAGAAAAAGAAAAAAGTAATCAAGGAAATAAAGAGGATTATGAGAGAAAGGAGGAAGACTCTGGAGGTGAAAGCTTTTGGGGAGTCATTACTCGAGATAGATCAGCTTCCGACTTTCCCAGAAGAAATGGAAAGCAGAGAGCATGTGATGAAAGCAGCAATGGTTGTGGAGGTAATCGAAATTCTCTTGTGGAGGATGAACAAAGCTACGGTCATCAATGGGATCCACATGAAAGTATAGACTATAAGTGGGAAAAGGACTTCAACTTCTGGGAGAAAAGCTCAAGAACTATTGAGACGCGGAGGTTTAGTGGAAATTTTGAAATTACTGAGGATTACGAATCCGACTCTGGTATTAAACCGTCATGCCCGGGAAAGAAGGAACGAGTGAAGAAATATACCCATCATAAGAGACATTCGATTCCCGGACCTTCTTGGGATCGCTCCACTCTGCCACCAAGACCAACAAATAAGCAATTGAAGGACTCCTCGAAACCAAACAAGAGCTCATCAAATAATGAACAGGATATTAAACACGAGGAGAAAGTTTCTGAAAATGAGAAGGAAAATACTTCAGTGGTGAACGGTAGAAGACAGGCGGTTGATTGTCAGCAGAAGGAGGATGCAGACACTTCGTCTTGGTGGTCTTACTGGGACGAAGTCACGGAGAAAAATGAGGAGAAAAAATTTGAAAATAATGATGCCTCTCCTTCTTCATTTGAAGCAGAGCAAAGCCAGGAACCAGGTGTTCATTCCAGCAAAACTACTCGGAGAAATGATGCAACAGAAGAAGGATGCTCGGAAAGGAGTGTGCATCGTGAAGAAAGCTGCTCTGCAGATATTTCTGTAGAAATAAAGTTGTCAGGAAATGAGCGCTACAGTACAGGAGAAAGTACTCAAGGAGAAGACGATTATCAATCATTTGCATGCAATCAGCAGGCATCCCACATGGAGCAGGGGGTATATTGCGATGCTCCATCTTCTTCTGAAAAAAGAATGGAGGAACAATGTAATACAAAGAACATGGTGGAGGGTCTGAAAACTTTGAATCACTCATGTCAGTCTGACGCCACGACGGTGACTACGGACAGCGAGAACTATTCATCTTCCCCTGAGATAAAATCTTCTTTACTCTTCCCTCATGAGGCGGATAAACTAATTCAGCGAGGCTCTTCTTCCATTTCAGATGAGAATTCGGATGAGTCATCTTCAAGGAGTAGTGGTACAACTATAGGTCGTACGGACAAATCCGAGATTAAAAAGGAAATGCTTACTTCTATTCATTCTTCTTCTTCAAGTGCACCTGGGGCTGGAGAGACAATCCCTTCCCAAGATAATAATATCACCATTGATTGTGTTGGTGATGGCGAGAGCCCTTCGAAACCAGAGTTGGACGATAAGGCTGAGGATGAGGAAGAAGAAGAAGTTGAGAAAGATGAAAGTTGTGAAGAAGGAGGACCAGACACTTCAGCTCAAATTCCATTAGCAATTGAACGAAGCATAGAGATTAAACATGAAATGGGTGAAAGGAACAAATTGAAGCTTCAAGAGGAACAGCATTATCACCAACACCACCTCCACCACCACCAACATCATCATCTCCATACCACCACCACTTCAGCTATTAACTCTACCTCATCAACTACAGCAACGACGAATACAACTACCTGCACCTGTCTCGGAGATCGGATCGCTCGAGCGGAAAGTCTTCTTTGGAGAATAGAACGATTTCTTCATGAAAGCTTAAGTTTAGGGAGCGAGGACGACTCCGGGGTAATGACAGATCTCAGCCGGCAGATCTCTGACGTTGATACGGATGTAGACAATGATTTGAATGAAACGGAATTTCTCCTAACGGCTGCAGCTGCGGCAAAGGAAAGAAGAGGAATGGCTTCAAATAATAATAATACGATCGACTCGACAAAGGAGTCACAGCAGAACCAGCACCAGAGACAGGAGCATATTGAGTCATGTAATTTTGCAGAAACCATAAGTTCCACTGATGGGCTGGCAAATCCCTGCCAAGACAAGACAAAGACCTCCGGTAATAATTCAAATTTATCGGGTAAGAAACCTAGGCCCAAATCGGATATCTTCTGCGAGACCTCACTCCTCTCGAAAGTGGATGCGGAAGAAATGACGTCGACTACCACTACGACTACAACGACGACGACGGAGGTAGTGGAGGAAAGCAACGGTGTCAAGATGAGATCAGCATCCGAGCGACGTGCATTGCGGTACCAGCGCGCTAAAACGCATTCAAGATTGTTCCAGCTGCTGCAAGACGAATGTGGCAGGGATGAGGATCTGGATGAATTTGATTACGAAAGTGATGTTGGAACGTTAGGTTGCTGCACCAAAACGACAAATAATAATGTCGTAGACTGTCAAATTAGTGTGGATACAAGTGCAGTAACAGTTACAAGTCCCCACCACCACCTCCAGCGCCAATCCAGTAGGAATAATGGGATGGAGGATGATTGCCATCATGCCACCACGAATAATACCGCCACTGCCACTAGTCCCACGAGAATGAATGATGCTCAAGCAAGGAGAAGCCGTCTGTTGCCCCTTCCCCTGAAGAATCTCCTTGCTTCCTCCGTATCCCTTGACAGTAACTCCTCTCCATCAGGCTCTTCGGGAGTGCTTTCTCCGACGTCACCAGTAAACCGTGATCAACTCCTTGCGGACATTATAAATGAGTTTCATCTACGCAACCAGGCGTCCTCAATGAGAGCTCAGAGCCAAAGGCGAATAAGCACTAGTTTCCCATCCAAAGTCTTCAAATTACTACAGCACGAATTCGGAGAGGAGTTCTATCAGACTTTTGATTGCTGTGCGGAAGATACTCTAATTTCACCCTCTATGAGCACAAATCTCTGCGCGAATGACTCTAGCTCCAGTCTCATCAGCTCTGGTGGTGGAGCCCCAATTGTGCACGAATGTACAATTCATAAGAGCGAAAGCATGAAAGAATTCGAAGAGGCTACAAATAGAATGCTAACCAATTTTATGCTCAGGAACGCTAAGCCCAGCAATAAGCAAGCATCCACAGCCACTGAGTCTTCTTGTTGCACTGCCACTACTACTTCTACTGCCATTAGCCCCAAATTGCTTCAAGAGGATTCCAAAAGCAATCCCGACTTTCTCGAGGTGCCTCTGAGAAGGAAAAAAGGAAACCTCAGCAGAGATTTACGAAGTCCTAAGAGTACTAAATAGTCAAGCTAAAAAAACTGCCTTCTTTCCGGAGCAATCTCTTTTGTACATATTTTATTATTATTAAGTACTACTACGTTTACGTAATCTTTTTTCATATAAGTTTACTTTTACTTCTTACGTTTTTGATATATTGCATTGCAGCTGCCGCTAAAAAGGGCCGGGCTCTTGGAGCAGCATTAGAAAATAATAATCATCATAAACTTTTCTCTATAGTTTATAATTGTAATATTTATAGCCTTGTTCAGGTATAACTTTTATGCTGCCAAAACAATTTTTTGTGGGACTAATTAATTTACTGTTGACGAATACGTCAACGAAAAAAGAAAAGTCCACCTGGACCTTTTTCTTTTCATATCTCGAGAGGTAAAGAAATTTTGCTGATGTGTTAAACAGAGTAGAAAGTCAGCAGAAAAGTTGAAACTCAAAAACTGCCACCACCACTTTCACTTTCTTACGCTTTCATCTTTTCTCCTTTTCACCTTTCCCTATTCTCGACTTTGTCGCTTTCTCTTCAGCAGAAATGAAATGAGTACGGGGATATCACAATTGAAAAAGTACCTTCCACTGAACAGAACTCCTTCTACTATGCTTTATCTACAAAATCAATAATGAAAGATATCAAAGGGTCGTCTGCCTATATTGTCAGTCTGTGCCATTGTTTGAACCAGGTATCTCTCATCTCATCTGACTCCTTTATATTCTGTTTTCTTTTGTTTTGATGATTATAATACATTACTTGTGCAAGAACATGAGAATGAAATTCTGTCGTTTCTTTTATAAAATCAAGCTTAGATTGTCATAATGGAAAATCCAAATTAACTAAGTATTTTCCGTCATTTTACAAAAAAAAACTGCATTGTTATCATAAGCGCATCCGCATTAACGTTTTTGTATTTTTGTAATGTGTAATACTTTCATGGTCGTTTTTTGTTACGATATTCATTTTTCCTCCGTTTAATTTTGTAGTTTGAGCAATTTGTAAAAAAATATGTCTGATTTTACCATTTGAAGTTTGTTCAAGTTTGCTACTTCAGGTATGAATGTTTTGGCATATGTGTGATCGTTCGCTGTGATGATAATTTCCATATGCCTCATTATTCATGCAATATATTTTTTTTTCATTTATTCGTTACACCTCGGCCTTTTGTATCCTTCATCCATAATATCTATATCCATTTTTTCTGAACACAAGACACCAGCAGAACAAAATACTTTTTTTGTATTTCATATGAACAGGGAAAGGGGGCAAATGTTCAAGTTCTCACACTTCTTTCTTCAACTTCTTCGTTCGCTGGCAAATAGCATCAGCAAATGAATGAAAAAGGTCACATCCTTTTCAGATCCAGTAGTAGTGGGCGTATGGCTACTGTTAAACTTCCTTCAATTATTATTCCCAAACGTAACCCTTTTTTCATTCCGAGAATTCCTTGTACCATATCGTGTGGAAACCCGTTGTTTATTCGATTTCCTCTGATGTTGTTGATGATACCCTTCTCTTTTAGCAGGAGGAAGACAGATGAGATGAGATGAACCTGTACGTTTCACACAGATTTTAAGAGTCGATTCACATCGAGTCGAGTTTCTCCATTCGTTTGCATTTTTGTCCACCAAAACCGAACCACATTTTCACTTTCTCTAGCCTCTGTATTATTATTATTTCTTCTTCTCTTTTCTCTTCTATTTATTTCATTTATCCCCTTTCCAGACTTGATATCTCTTTCATGAAACTGTATAATATTATGCTGTGCAGAAAAGAACCTCTAGACAAACAACTTTTTATTCCGTGCTAATTCTTATTTGCATCTCTCTTCTCTTGCTAAAAAAATTATTCTGACTATTGTTCTCCAAATTTAACGTTACATTTTCTTGTCCTCAGAATAAATATCTTGCTCAGATATGGTACTTTCACATCCTCTCGTCTATTTCTTTTATGCAATGCAAAATACATAATTTATTTTTCCTCGAAGAATGCTGATGCTATTTGCTACTTTCCTTTTTTGCTTGGGTTTCCCTCCTCTTCAAATTTTTTTCTTCAAATTCGCCAAGTCCTTACATGAAAAGTTCCTGTTTTAAAGAAGATTTGTGTGTATGAGTGGATGTGTGTGAGTGTGTGTAACTTTCTCAAATACATAATGGCAAAGTTTGTGTGACACAGTTGAAAAAAGGAAAGTTTTTCCTTTAGGGAAAATATTCAGATTTTTCTTATTATTCAGCACCTTCAGAAAAAAAACTTTCCCTCGTGCTATAATGTGCATCTCTAGCCAGCTACTAATCGAAAGTGCCACTTTCTTAACATGGAGGTCCATGGCCATAACTATCACTGCTATAGTAGTTATTTTTCGCTGAGAATATGCATTTTGCATGTCATGTGGTTTTCTACTCTGTTTTATTGCTTCTCTGTGCGAATGATTTTACTTACTTAGGCTGGATGGGCTGCTGGTGTGCCTCTTGAATATTCATATTTAATTTTCCTAAGAGACTCAGCCTTTTTAATGCTTCCTGTTCCTAGAACAGAGCTTAGGAAAGTGTACTTTAAGACTAGCCCTTTCTATTTTCTCTCTCTCTTCTTAATTTCCCATACTAGCACTTACATAAGTACACGTTCGTTTTCTTTCTCTGCTTTCCCTTTTTGCTCTAATAGTTTGCTCCCCTGGAAAGGAAAACTTTTCTGTTTCCCGATGATAGCAAAGTGAAAGCCTTTTAAGCTCTTCCCACTTCACGCTAACGGAAATAGCCTTAAAAAACTCAATACACCTAAATGTTTCTCAAAGTAAGGTTGTATGTATGGCATGCTTAAAACTCAGAACGATAAATCAATGTCGAATAAATTAACACTTTTCTTCTCATCTAAAAAATGTTATTTTGTAGGAACCGTCTCCCTGAAAAAATTAAACCTATGCTGAATCGTGGGTTTCAGCAATAGTCTTGTATGTAACTAAAATTCGGTTAAAAGTAACATAAACGTAGAAGACAATTTAGGAAAGGAAACGGATATGCGGCAAGCTCTGGAGAAATACATTTTACTTCCTTCGTTAATTTAAAGCAGAACGGGAGGGGGTGACATGACATAAAGCAATTTATTAGAAAGGACAGGATTCCTAATTTTTCAACATTTATTTTGCAAATGGAGAAATCCTGTTTAGAAGGAACAGGGAAGGTCAGGTGCAACAAACAAATCTTGTTTATCATGAGGGCGTCCTTCCATTGATTGGGCACTTGAGAAGGGATTCAGCCCTTGCACACTACAAATACCTACTTACCTATACGTTAGAATGGAAGCTACGAGGCCTATAATAAAGTTGAAAGTACTCTCATGTATTGAAAACATCATTATAAGTTGAGCCTAGTTGTGGCTGAAAGGCTGAAACTAGTAGTGAGTACTACTTACTCCGAAAGAAAGGGCTACTCTCCAAGATGGAAAAAGTGAGATACCTAGTGAGAAAAAGTGTAGAAGTAAAGCATTACCGCTGAGACCCAGGAGGTTTCCAGTTGGCCCATAAATTTCCTTTCTCTGGCTCAAAGCCCAATTTAAGATGGACTGACTGAAAAAAGAAAGAAAGTAGTTAAGCTGGAGAAAAGGTGAAAATACAGAAAGAAGGATTTTGTAATAAGTGTCGTGCATGAAAATAAAAGGATGAAAATTACTAGTTTTTCCTTAGTTGAAGGGTTTAGAATTTGAATCACGAAGATTACAGATTGGCAAATACCTTCTTTAAAATGTCAATATTTAGGGGGTTTAAACTTCAGCCGTATTACTAACTAGATTTGCTTAGAGCAATATGCAAACAAATACTTAAATTTTCATAAAATATTTTATTTGGCAGAATCTGAATAGATACACTTGATAATTCTGACGTAGGTAGTAAAAATGACATTATTTTGGAGCCATTGCTTCATGCCGATAAAAAGCTATTACATTAAAAGGCAATTCGTCGTATCTAACAGACCTTTTGACAGCTGGTGTAAAATTTTCCTGATTTCGTTAGTGCGACATATGATCGTTTGATTGCTGTTTATGGTCATGTCAATGTCATGTTACATTTGACTATAAATTAATTGCACTCCTTGTTTGGTTCTTAACTCTTTCTTACACCTCATTCGTCAACTTTGATTTTGCTTTAAACTCAATTTGTCTTAACCAAAACGTTTACATATAACTTAATAACTTATGTACATATGTACAAATGAAAAATATGTAGTCAGTATATAATATGATGTCATGTATTTTAGTCGTTATAATTTGCTACGATTGATTATTTCAGGAACAAGCGGATCCTCGGATATGTGAGGCTATGGCAAATCCAAAAAAAGACGACATCACCCGCAACAACAACCCAATCAACGACATACGAAAGCAGTCCGGCACCCTGTTTCCAGCAAATGCAGCTGGGAAATATAGCAACAGCAACCAAAACCAATAAACCGATTGATTCCCTTGATCATCAAGTCGAACACTGATATTCTTCTTCAAGCTGACTTGCATTCGTCTATCTATGTCCATGACTATAACGCAGTAAATTGGGTCCGAATTTTTTTTGTAGATTTTCCTCTTACAAATCAAAGTGAAAAGCTTACAATTTATCGAACCAATAGTTTATCTTATATTATATTAGAACGCTATCGCTACCCGTCTTGCTCATACATATATTGTCGACTTACCACAGAGAAAATATTCTGCCTACATAGAAGTCTTTAGCCTTCTTTATACTACTTTCACTTTCACTACATACAACATAATACACGCTTTTCCTCATTTTAAGCATGTAGTTGAAAAGCTTGCCGAACCCAGCCACATCAAACTTTCCAGGTCTTGACAAAGCGTACATACCATGTACCTACGCAAGCTACAGAAATACTTATTATCTCTCTCATTTAGGTAGCTCTTTTACCTCGCCTCCCAAGCTCTCCACCTACATTGTATTATAGCATTGCTCTCTAGTCTCTACTACTCTTTAAGGAGATAGATGTAGCCGATACAATAATTTCTTTCATCTCATCTCAAGCCTTTTAATAGAATTTTAGGCTGGAGACTCATTAGGCCTTTTTCAACGTGATTTTCAGAATTGGTTAATTAACGTAATCGGCAAAATCTCATCAACTACTACTACGAACTATGAATGTAAGCACCCTTCCCTTGATTGCTACCCACGTACATTCGCTAAGTAGTTTTTAAGTTGTGTTTATCCTTATGCGATGTTACTTATCATTATGGCACTATACAAAAACACAATACACGCTTCCAGAGAGCGAGTCTTTTTAGTAGAGCAAAATGTAACATTTTATTTTATCTCTCGAGGTACACATGATCACATTACAATTACACTATTGGTGAGTTTAATTGAGCAGATGTATTCTTGTGTATGAGGATAATGATGATGATGTGCCATTTTAATAGCATCCGTTTCCACAACTCAAGTGAAAGCATATAAATGTATGTGACTACACAAACCACGATTGTAAAAGAACGAATGATATTTACTTAATTGATACGAATCGAATGCTGATATGTTTGTTTCCGCGAAAAGGAGTGTTTTCGTCTAGATAATTACTTTTACCTAACGTAATTATTGTAGAAATGAAATACTTACGTAATGTTATATAAAATGATCTGGTCTACGAATAGAAGGATGATGATGAGGAGGATGTCTTCGATGGCACACTAGAAATATATAATTGTACTAGATGCAAGATGTGACCAGTGACTGCGATGAATGCGAATGAATAAAAAAGTGTACATGCACCTTTTAACATAACAAATTACAATTTAGTCCCGATGTGAAAACTCAAATGTCTAACAAAGCACAAGGTTATGTATATTATCTTATATGAAAAATTGTTTGCAGGTCCAAAATAAAGTATGTACTTTATGAGAAGAGTAAAATTGTTAAAAATGATATGATCGATGATATGATAAGTGTATAGTCCCATGATGAAAGTAGTCACCACATCTACTCGTGTCTTAATGGAACCGGTATATCTTATAGAAACAAATATATAACATTGAAAGTTTTTTTTGCCATATTAAATTATTAAAAATAAAAATGCAGTTTACTTTGACTTAAAACGTGTAGTTCATCTTTATTTCACCTCGAGCTACATCTAAAAGTAATATCTGTATTGCGTCAAATATAAATAATATGAGATCAAGTATATTTGGCATTAAGTAAGCTGCAATAAACAGGTAATTGTTTCCACCATCCCTCCCCGATTCTTTACATTTTAGTCAGATACTTCATACCTTGTATATAGTTCAATAGTCATAGTCATGTGAACAGAAAGAATTGCCCGTTCATTGCTGCATTTGCATGGGAAGTGGGATGACGAAATGCATCATCCGTCCAGGGGCATTCTCAACATCAACCCTTATGCCTTTCTCCCTCACGACACTTAATGCACAGCCATTGACCAGAGTACATCCATCAATGTAAAGTGCCTCCAGATTTGTACATAAATTGGCAACCAATCTATAGGTTTTACATATTAAGCAGCTCTCAGCTTGGATTCATCCGCAAGCAAAATATAAAAACAATTAATATTAACTCACTTGACACCGATGTTCTCAACCGATGCACATCCTCGGATGTCCAAGATTTTCAACGCTGTCCCAATGTACCTCGCAATAATGTACATGGTGAAGTCGTTCACTGCTTGGACATTTGCTAAACGCAACACCTTAATTCTTAAAAAATCAAGGAAAATGTAAACCAAACTACATATCTGCATACTACAAACAGTGAAATGCGAAAATGAGGTTCTAGTTCCCTTACGTTCTAAATTTTTGAATGAAGGGAAGCATCATCTGGTTGGTAAGTCCCATACATGATGACAAATCAACCACTTCTAGCTTGTTCAAATGAGTTATTATGGTATCCATTGCGCCCGCTGACATCCAGTTGCATTCTCGCAAAATGAGGGTGGTTAAATTCTGAGAAAAGATATATGTACAATGTACATGTATGCATCCATATTAACTGTCATTATATCCGAGACGGAACCAGTGGCCTATATGTATTACCACTAACTCCACAAAAATACTCTGCATTTTGCACTTTTCAATTTTTTGAAGGCAAATAATTTTAGTTTCCCGGACAACTTAATGTTTCCCATTCAAAAAATTGAAAAGTGCAAAATGCAGAGTATTTTTGTGGAGTTAGTGGTAATATAGGCCACAGGACTTTATTTAGCATCCCTAACCTCCTTATCCCAAGCATTAACTGTAACTAGTGTGCAACTTTGTTAATATTAAATGAAACTTAAACGGGGAAAGTAATGGAAAAATTCTTTGCGCCAACGAAGGTAGTTCGCAGTAAGGGAGTAAATAGACGAAAGCACGAAAATGATTTTGAAGCTTTGATTATTCTTCAATTGATCCTAGTAAACGAACAAGTATGAAGATACCTTAGGTATATAAACTTGCAATTTGGTTTTAACCAGAATCCTGACACTCCAATGGCGGAGTATTTAAATGCTAACCTAATCCTATGTAATTGCTACTCAGAATGGAAACGATGTCTTTTAACTTGTGGTACTAAATGAATGGAACAATAATCATCGTGTAACCATTCAAGAAAAGCAAAATTTCGGAGAGCAGCAGCACTAAATTTTTACGGAGTCTGACTGAATTTTGCAGTCATTTTATCCAGAGAGACTTTTCTCTTTTTTCTCTCCTGCACACTAAATATTCCATTTGAAGGTTTTTTTTGCGAAAAGGTACTAACATGCAAATTAACGTGAACATAATTAAGGAGCTACGCAGCATGAGACCGATCACTAAGAATTCTTGACATTTCTGCTATGCTGGACTGGAAAATACATAAAATCATTCATAATTGGCTTGAAGTCACACGCTCAAGTGTAGCAAAATTCGATGCATGAGTGCAGCAGAAGTCAACGGTAGTATACATAGGTAGTTCAACAAATATTCAGGCTAGCTACTAGCTACATAGTTACACGTATTTATTGTTCTAAACCGTCTCTGGACTTGGCGATGCAAGGCAAAATAGAGCCGCGGAAGCGCACTATTATTTCACAGGTACAGTGAAAAGGTTCCTCTTATCTTCGATTTTTCCCTAGTAGACACAGAGTAATTCAATCAATCATTCTGCCACTGATTTCCTCTTTAACGAAAGGATATACGTGTCCGAAAAGAGCTCTTTTCTTGAGTTCCCTCCCGCATTCATGTATTGTAACAAACTCTGTGTGGAAAACGAATGTAAGATATGATGACTTAAATGTACCGTTGCCGAACAAGGAAGGCTTTTCACTTTCTTTCCCCTCGTCCTTTCAAAGCGTAGCTTAGTGAAAACAACACCTTCTTTGAAAAGGACAGCTTCCAATTCTGAGCTCGCGATTCTCACGATGCATTCATCCTGCCCCTCTAGCAGCTATAGCACCATACTTTACCAATGAAATAGAAATTTAGACGTTACGTCAACTACCCAGACCCATAATCAATCATTTTTTGACGGCATATATATGCTCTCCCCCAAAAAAAACTTTCACCAGTCAAACGTCATACGATTTTCCTGAGCGAAAGCTAAAAAGAAAAGGGTGAAAACTTTGTTCGACATCAAATACCTACTCGTGATGACGCCTATGACTGCTGAATTTCTGGCAAGGAGCACGTATGAACGTATGCGTTTATGAAGGTATTCTGAAGATGATTAATCAAGAGCTTTCAACAAAAAACCTCTTGGAAAAATAATTGGACGAAAGGAGAAAAAAATTAAACAAAAGAAAATTCTGCTGAATAAGATAATACCCCTTCCTTCTTCCTGAAAATGGTTTCTTTACCTTGCAATTTACAGCCAAAGCCAAGAGACAGGTTCCTTTTAGCTGAGCACACGACATCAAGTCCAAAGCTTCCATTTTCTTATTCCTCTGGAAAACGGGACTTAGATCCTCATCTTTAAGCCAAGGTGCATTATGGATCTTCAGCTCCCTCAGATTTGTGCATTGAGCGATCACCACCTAAAAGAAAGTATGTAGATGATGTTAAAAACCAATTTCATCGTTTAATGGGTTTCGCATGCAACCTCACCCCACCAATGTTTGCGGACGTGGATTTGTTTTTTTTCTCTCTTTTTCAGGGAAAAAAGTTTTATTATTAAAATGTAGATTTATTGATGTCGTCAGCCATCCACTGCCGCATGTAATTTCATAAATCTACTTATCATGCATTCCCAGTGTAAGAGGCAGTTTTTTTCACGTCACGCTCATACTTCTTTTCCTCTTCGTAGTAGTAGGTAATTCAATAACCACCAACAAAACCTAAGAAACTTAAAGTGACTTTGCAAAGTTAAAGGAGTCTCCTAACATCTTCCTGAAAGGAGTCTGCAACCCTCTCCTACATATCAATGAGATATGGCTCATGTAAAACCAACCAAAGATTGCTCGCTGATAATTTGTAGTTTGGTGACAGCTGAACATTTTCAGTATGCTGATTTTTTCAAAAGATAAGGAAACTAGGTAATAGCCGTAATACGATGTCTACACCGCCCATTTCAAATTTTGAGCTAATTTAAGACAATCCCGATGGGAAACAAGCTTGACGAATCTTATTAAAAGATCTTGATTTTTATGAGGTTAAATTCAAAGCAATTTTACTTCACATTTCAGAAATGCCACTCTCTCGCACTCCGTCTTTTAACTGAAATTTGTTTTTGTTTGCAAGCAACTTCATTGCGTCTGCAATCAATCTATTATATATTTAAGTGTTGACTCGGTTCGATCCTGATATGGCACATTGGGAACATGTGGCTCGCTTCAAAAATGTGATAAGCTTCCAAGGATAAATCATCCTATTTTCGCATTTCAAAAAAAACAATACCTAAAAGCATGTGCCAACCGTTTTTATTTACTTCCTACAGTGAAACACATTCAATGTGCGTTATGACGCAATCACTTCAAGTTCGACAGGGGCTTATCGAAAGCATTAGCATTGCAAATTGTTTTTTTAAACGAGAAGCAGGTTTCAAAACGTCCATGGCCAGGAGGGCACCTCTCTTCCATCACCTCAGAAGAAACAATGCATCAATTTCGAAGTGTATAAGGCAGTATGAATACTGAATACCTACGAGTTTCTAAATCTGGTTAGAGAAAATTTCAAAATTGCAAACAGACATATCACACGAAAGCTGTAGGTTTGTCCTGACTTGCCACGTTTTAAACTTATCATCTCCAAAGCTCAAGCTCATCATGAATCATGAAGTTTTAAGTGCGACATTTGTCATAAAGGAGCTTTACGGAGGCTTGCCGCACACAGCCACATCGATTAAAAACGAATTCTTGCGCAACATGCAACTGCAACTGTAAAGTATTATTGAATGTCTGTCGGTCCGAAAACTGTTCGCAAGGTCAACCTCAAAAGTTATTTAAAAAATACACAAAATTTTTTCCCGGATTTTTTCCTAAGTCAGATCGTGGTACCACCCGATTATTCGCCACAACTTCTGCCATGAACTTAATGACGGAATAAAATTATCCATAAAACAATAGATCGCTACCTTTCTACATTCGTTCTGGAAGAGATTAAGTTTACTTTACTCCACTTCCACTCCTCAACATATTTATTCCTGCAAAAATGAAAATGTATATAAAGGACTACGTACATAGTAATGTTTGCACTCGTTTCCGTCTTCAAGTTTTCAACCACCATAACGCGCAGATATTTTCCGTTTTGTTTACGACTACAAATCTATAAAAACAGGGAATCTGGCAGGAAGAAAACTCATAAAAAATAATGTCAGAAATACGGTTCGTATGATTTGATGCTGTTACGAAAGGGAGAAAGGAAACTGATATAAAGTTTATCTCTATTTTAGAGGAACGTAACGAAATAGTAAATGTTATGTTATGGCAAGCTTCCTTTTAGACTCACGTTCGCTGTTTTAGGTAAACATGTACATCCATACTCCATACCTATACTGTACGTACGTACGTTGTACACCGCCTACATTTCCTATTAATGGTGAAAAAGCCTATTCACAATTTTCATGAAGCATGTTGTTATCCTCGAAAACTTGTTCAAAATATTTCGAGCAGCTACCATTTCATTTCATTTTTCGTGAAATGGTCAGAAATCTGTTTTTAGAAACGAAAAATCTTGAAAGTCTTCCAGTTCAAATAATGCATGCTATTTGCTATTTCACATCACATCACATCGACATCATAATCATGTCTGCCTATACTTTGGAATTCCACACTCTCAGTCTCCCTCCGCAGCTTGTGCTAGAGGAAACACCAATTTTGGAGTTCTAGTTCTCTACTGCAGACCTGCGTTTGACGTGAATCTACCATTAATTTTAATCCACTAATATTCTTCAAGAGGAAGCAGGTACGTTGTAGTTGTTTGGAGGGGTTATTACCTAAGTACAAACACAAAGCCCTAGAACGTAAAGTAACGTCCATATTGGAACGGATTTGGATTGGAACGACATGGAGGAAAAAAACTCTGTACCCTCCTTCCTCACTCCCACATTTTTTTCAGGATAAGCTTAATAATCCATTCGATTTACTTGATTCGATTTTTACAGTAAATCCCGGAGTAGCAGGATGTCATCCGAAACGAAAGTGAAAAGCAGCGAGACTAAAAGTTTACTTGTAACATTCGGCATCCTTCTTTTCCTCCTTTTCGTACTGTATTTGATGTACACGGGGCTAGTTGATTGATGATCATGGATCTATCAGCTCTGGTAAACCAAATTCCACGATTTGATTTTACATAAAAACGATTACTTTAAAAATCCATTCACGAATTTATATTTTTATTTTATCTGAAGATTTGTCGGTGATGGCGATGTGTGTTTCTAACGATAGGTCAGCGCTGCGCTAGTTATAATCGCAACCGCAAAATGAAATTCCGTGAAATGGAAAACCGTGTTTAATCAAGTGTACAGATCATTTAGTTCTATCAAAATCAATTTGTCAATAAAATTTCGAAACTTGGAATACACAATAAAGCAACCTACATCCTACATGGCATGATTATTTAGCGAAAGGAAAGTAATTTTCACTTCGAAATTGATTTCACCCCTTTACAATTTTTAACTCCGGTTCCATCCCACAGGCATAAATCTGTCATTCAGTTGAAAGAAAAGGAAAATGGTTTTCTTCAATTTAAAAAATCAAGCAGATTACAAAATACGTTATGCTTGAATAATATGATTCCCCCTTACTTTTGCTCGTTCAACCCTCTATTTCATGATGATGAACCGAATAAAGACAAAGAAATTACTGTTCGGATTCGGATAGGTCAGGATTTTCAGGATTGGTCCAAGACCTAAACTTACATGAATACAGTGAGTGGTGTGGTGAGTGACTGCAATTTATCATAAATTCAAACTCGATAGATTACCAGCCCTAACAATCCTTCCATCTATTAAGGTACATTTTTTAGCTTGGTTTGGAGAGCCATTATTACTTCAGCATGTACTGTAAAGCTGAACAAAGAGTTGTAGTGTTTTCTAGATTGATGTCGAATGTATTCCTCTCGTTGCAGTGCAGTGCAGGCAGAGGAAAATCTAAAAAGGTCTGTAGGGGGATTAGGTTTGAGTTGGATAAAAAAAACTAGAGATGGGTGTAATGCAGATGTAGATAAAAAAAAGAATAGAAAGACATGAAATATTTCCCCAGCCCTAGTCTTAGATAACAAGCAGTGCACGTTTCTATTTTCTTTTTTCCCCTGTCTTCAATTTTATCAGAAAGCGACAAGTTGATTTATTGCTCTCGGAAAAAGGGGTCCATGTACATACATAAATACATAGGCAATCCAGCAGCATAGACCCAACAACTCCAGAAGAATACAAAACCTTCCCAGGGAGTCTTGAGTTTTTAAAAAATAAAATCCCCACGAGTAATTCTGTCTCGGATGAGGTTATGTACTAACACGGAATTGCTATATTTTTATGGGCAATTTAAGTGAGCCCACAACAACGAATAGGCACTTAAACAAAAAAGCAATATTCATGTACATATCGCATTACCATCCACTTTAAAGATAAATACGTATGTATATATATGCACATGCAATGCATGGTACCAAAACGAGACAAAGGGATTATCTACTACGCTGCTGCTGCATTGGCACTATTTGTACGTTAACAACTGCAAACAGTCCGACTGAGGGAAAACGCTATTATTATTACGAAAGCCTGAGTCGTAATGAAAATTGCAAGCAAACAAATATCAGTAGCATAAATCATTGCGATGTCTTACCCTGAACGCATTCGCGGTGAATTTTTCGCCGACTTCGGACAAATCAATCCTTTTCAGTTGATCAAAGTACGCAGCCATCATCGCCATGCATTGTTTGTTCACCGCGCGTAGGTGGAATAGTTCTTCCCAACTCAAGTGTGGCAGGACATCACTGAAAATTAAAATGAAGAGAAGAAAGAAAGTGGGAGATAAAAATACAATTACGGATTTACAGGGCAATTTGTTCTTTTTCATCTTATCTTACATAAACAAAATGTCTTCCCACGCAATATTAAAAATAGTTAATGGCTCATCCTCAGATTCCTTTAATTTTGCTCGTTTGAAACTTCTCAGAAGACTGGGACAATCACCACCACAAGACATCGTCGAAATGATAGTCCTTGTCAGAAATACAAATTACGGATTATTTGAACGTATTTTCACGATGAAGTCATTAACGACGATGAATTTTCTTCACCAGATCAGTCACTCCAGATTTTTATTCAGAAAAAGGTACTTTCAGGCTTGGAGAAGTTAATAATTGTACCTGACACCAATAGTTCAAGAGGAAGGAGGATTTACTCAAGTTGATTAAATATGCACTAGATAAAGTATTTGAAACTATAAATGATCTAATTAGCATAACTAGACTTAAATAATAATAGCCGTCGGCAGTCAGTTTAGGCTAGATTGAGATTAAGTATTCGTGACGATCAGTATAAATTGATAAAGAATTAAATCACACAACAGATTTTAACTAGAAGGATCTTGTTGAACAGGTGGTGGTAGTGTCGTAACGTGCGTCGTACTTTCTTGTCACACTCGCACACTTCAAAACAAACATACATAAGCATATGTGTATACATACTACATAACATTCAATCTCAGTCAGTTCTTCCAGCTCCGGTTGATGTTGATTCCAGTAAAAGCAAAGAAATATAATATATGTAACACTGTATCCAGTATAGCTCGATCGATCGTGCTGTTTTCAGCTGTTTTTGAAGCTCGAAGTTTTTTTTGGTTTTGGTATACTTGTCCTTGTAAGCAGCGCTGGAGAGGAGAAAGGTGAACGCGAGAGCTCCGAGCGCAAGCGAAACTGGATGAAGAAATGCAAGTGGAAAGCAAAGCAAACCAGTATAGCAGGCAAAGGAGAAAGCGCCAATTTTTTCAGAAAGCAAAAGCTCTGAGTTCAATGAGTTGCACATTATATATTTTCTTGAACGTGCATTCCGTTTTTCATGGGGAAATGAAAAACTGATTTTAATTAAGGAAAGTAAAAGGAATCGATGGATGTAATCAACTTTATACAATCTTAATAGAATCATACCATGTACTTTAATTTTTTTCTTTGGAAATAGGTATGCATGAATATATGAGACTTTACATAAATACTTCATTTTGCACTTTTGACAAATCAACGCTGGACAACGCAGATTTTAATACTAAATTTTGGATTAAAATTACAGCCAAATGATAGATGAATTTGTACTACCTGAATATTCAGAATTTCTCTGTTTCATAAATTATAATATTGCAGCAAAAATAAGTCTGAAATTATTTGCTAGTCACAATCAAGCACGCACAAAATGAGGTTTCATTGAGGATTTAAATTGGCAGAACTTTTACGCTATCATAGATTGTGATTGTTAACATCGCATTTTGAATCAAAGCTGTCTTTTTATTTCAACATTTAGACCCACAAGAAGATAAGTGTTGACTATTGAGCTGTGAAACATGTATTTATTTATTTTTGTCCCACAGAAAATGTGAGCATGAAAAATATAAATAAATGGTAAAAATAAGCAAGTTTTCAAACCGTAGTTTAGTCTCATTGACAATGACATTGAAAACGTAGTCGGGTAAAGCAAGACAAAATGACTGTTTTTAGGATTTCTTTGATACCTACATATGTATTTATTTTTTGATTGGTTCTTCGTAGGTCCCTAAACAAAAATGCATTCGGTTACCTATATTCAGGCCTTGCTTCAAAATGTGTATCTCTTCCCAATTTATTTTGTAAGCATTGAAATACGATGTGATTAAACTACTTTATTGCTACACGCATTTCATGAAAGAAAAGTAATTTAAACAACTAACTATCAATATCACCAGCAGAGAGATAGGTAAAACGTAAGAGACAACAAAAGAGATAAAAGCTGGATAACAGGTGCAAAGAAAAACTCAAATTATTGTCGCCCACATAAAGTTGACATGGGGACTAGCCCGTTGGTATATTTTGAAAATGATGATAATAGAATCAAATAGAATTTCCAAAAGGGCAAAGATCATCTTCTCTCTCATCGATCCCATCTTCCATTGCTAGAGTTAGTATGTATCTTTAGAAAAGCTCTTTGCGTTTGACGTAACAGGTTAGTGTTATATAAGAAAACCTTTTTTAATAAAAGAATCACTACACAGATAAATAAAAGCAGGAGCATTCACACCTGCTGGAATAAAATCTTTTCCCTTTAAAACTTCTATCCCTTACGTCTTAGACATGAGACACGCATTTATTTTTATCTTTTCTTTAGCATACCTATAACATCAAATCCAGCTTGAAAAGTAAAAACCTTTTTGTCCTCGTACCTGTAAGAGGGAAGAAGAAAGAAAATGGAAGCTTGAAAAAGTATCCTGGTTTGAGTTGTGAGTATTTTTTTATGTACAGCCAAAGAATTTATTGTTATGTGTCTTGATGTTGCCATACCATACCAAAACCCCATGGTTCGGTTGAGCATCGTAAAATCTAGGGGTAAACACGATTATAATTTAAAACCTTCGCTTGTTTCGTTTAACAAGTGCATCATCACTTCGCTGAAAAAGGTCTAGATAGTTCTGGCCAGAAGAGAACAAAGGAACAAAAGAATAGAAATATACGTTTCCACCTTATTCTTTAGTTGCGCAATGAACAATGAATCCCCTACTATGCATTGGTGATTGTGCCAGACACTTTGACGAAAACAGGTAGCAATGATGTCGACAATAATAACAGGGATCTTTCCAGGAAACGTAGATTCTCTCTTTCTTGGGTCTGTCTAAAGTTAAAAGAGTTGGCTTTTTGTATGTTTCAAGCTCGAAGAAAAATTATCCTGAATCATAGGATGATTATGTACCATGAAATGATTCACGATTTTAATTTGAAGGGTTATTTTGTATCCGATGTACAGAAAGCACACCCTTTGACGAGATCATTAAGTAGACAAGCTGCATGTTGGATTGTTGCTGTCATGAAAGAAACGATGTTGCAGGTTCGAGGAATTGAGGTTAAGCATTTTGCTTCTTGTGCATCAAAACCTCATAAATAAATACAATACGTGTCTTGATAGTTCGATTGCAATGCAAACCTGTAATGGTGAAAACCCCAAGTTAATTTGTCCCTAACGGCAACAGCGTTCTCAATGCATGTTGGACTCATGTCGTCGTCGTCGTCGTCAAGAGCTTTCCAAGAGAGTAGAAGCTTTTCGTTGGAATTGGAACAAGAAAGGATTTATCATTCATCCTTTGCACAAGATTTTGCTATAGGAAGATCGCGCAGGATGCTTTTCTGATACAGACGACAGAGATTATGTGCATTTATGATTTCATCATCATCCATATTATTATACACAAGAAAGGTGTGTTTATTCCTTGAATCATTTTTTCTCTCCTTTCCTACATATTTGGAATAACGTATTCCATGCATGTTTCCAATTGCTTTAACGGTGTGACTAGATTGGTATGTATCAAATGACTGGAACATGCTTTACTTCGTCCTTTCCGACTCATGTTATGAAGGCATTTGTATTCGACAGCAGACCTCGTACGTGCGTCGGCGTCTACATAGAACTCTAGATTCAACTAAAAATTCAACTCTAACAGGTTACTTACTCCATGAAGAAAGATTAGAGTATCATGACTTTTGTACTAGGTATGGTGCACGGTAGTCCAAGAAAGAAAATTTTCGCTAAATAATAGAGGTTTTCCATTTTTTCATGATTTACTTTCACATTGTGGCCCCGGTATCCATGCATGCGTTTCAAAGCTCCTTTTAAGGATGCAGTGTTGCATTACGGGATATCACATTTTGCAATTATTATTTTTATTAATACCGGTACAGGTGCTTTCTCCAAATAAATCGGAAGAATTCGGATCGCATACTTGAAAGGAAAGTGTTGTCATTGTTACCGGTTATTTTGGAAATAGAGACCAGACCAGAGACTGTGCTTATGTACGTGAACTTGCATAATATCTTAAAAAGAGCCCTACATGTGAATCAGGCAGGAGTTTTAGAGAGGTTGGTTTGATGATGATGAATAAAGCCCCCAAGAAGTGGTATTATTTGATTGGTGACCATTTCTCTTTTTCATGTCTTTCCCATTTCACTCTTCCTTTTGTCGGTTGCTTGTCCCATCTCATCTCACTCCATTCCGCTCTTCAGAGATGGTCGCAAACCATTACTTTCTGAGTGAAATAGGCTATTTAATCCTGTGAATGGTATTGGCAGACTTCCGTTGCGGCGGCAATGTAACGGCAACGGGAGACTGAGTGAGTGAGAGCATCGAATGTGCCAATCCCACTCATAATACACATCATGAGAGAGAGAAAGAGGAAGAAAGATACGAAATAAATGAATCCTGTCTCTGCTCGCTAGCCTTTTTCCATTTACTAATCGCCCTTTGCCCGTACATGGCAATTCCTGTCTCTTTCCGGCTGTCACGTTTCGGTCCACTTAAGTAATGAGATATTGAGTTCTCCGAATAATGGTGAAAGTAGGGAAAAGCCATAGAAATCGAGGTAGCCAGAGAAACGGTAACTCCGCTACTGCTACTTCATCTACGAAACTGTGTGCTTTTTATTACTTCCAACCAAGTTCTCCTTTTTTGTACACTTCCATTTCCATTTCAACTAAAATTATGTGGTGATGACGGGTCTGCTGAAGGAAAGACTTTATTGACCAAAAATAAACTGGCCAGCGAACGAAATGGACGGATCTTGACAAAAAGAACTTGGGTAAATGAAGGTGGCTAGTGCTAGTACATAAATGTAGCTTTATTACGGTTGTAGTTAATCAACATTAAAAACTTATATAAATTAATGACTTATATACTTAACATTATTTCTCTGGTTCTGACTTTTGCCTTGTCATTTAAAGTCGTCCACCTAGTTTTTAGTTTTCCGATATTCTCCATTTCTTTACGCGTTTACATTTGACATAAAATTCATATAGCTCGTATCACAAGTGCTTGAGAACCAAAAATTAATGAATCTGATTTCATTCTATTTTTAGGAAAATCGATTTGCCCTTAATTATATTTCCCTCAAGTTTATTCATAAATCATAAGAGCCCCCTTGAAATCTCTACAACTACATCATGTCATTAATTTGCGGGCTAAAACGGAGGGTGTTCCATGTTCCTATTCAAAAAAGCAATATGAACATTCATTCAAAATAATCCACCCTTTCAACCCAATAATCAATTTAGGATTTCGTATTTCAACAAAATCCTAGGAACTTTTATTACTATGTGTGTATTCAATGATCCAGCATCGTCGACTAACTATTTATTCAACTCAGCTCTGCTGGAAGCAAGAGCAACTCGGCAACTCATTACCATCATTATAACGTTGAAATCACTAGCAAACTTATGTTAAAAGGGATCCATTATATACTGGATAACTAGGACGGAATAAAAAGCTGTGGAAAGTGGGAAAAAGGAGAAATTTTTTCCCTTCTTTCATTTAGAAAGACGCACAGCCATAAATTTTATCGTGATGTTGCCAGTGCTCATGATATTCTAAATATATCATTAATAAGAGAATGGGAAGCGGCATGTGCGAAAAGCTGGGGATTAAGAATATTCAAGAGAATACAAAAGGAAAAGTAGTATTAGCAGTAGAGAATTTCGGGAGAGAGAGAGGAGAATGAAAGCCTCCCTTTCACACATATTATTAGATCCGAGCTGCCTAAAAAGGAAAGTTTTGAAATATACACATTATTGCGTCTTTCGTCCTTAATGGCGGCACCAGCTTCACTAGGCACCCTACAGGGTGCTCATCTTCCATTACCACGTTCCTTTTGCATTCATTTCATTCATCATTAATTTGCACACATCACAGCACATCGTCTTCATAGTCATAGCTGAAGTTTCGGAATGAGAAACAGGCGGAGTTACGTATATACCTATATATTATGGAGTTTGATAATGTGCTTTCGCCATAGGTATAATTTACACTTCTATACTTGCTTCGCCATACTTTCTCATCTGAAAAATATTATGGAGAAAGCTTTATCCTTGAAACTTCATTTTAACTTATGTGGTCTTTATATGAATACGAGGAAAAATTTTCTGAATAAATGAGGAAAAATGAGGGAGAGAAAATTACAAATCTACAATTCCAACAGTTTCCCCTTAATTTGCATAAAAATAAATATCGAAGAGGAAAAAAGTGTCGCGATTATCATCAAGAATGTGCATACTGAATTTATAAAATGCTTAAATGTACTGCTTGGCTGAGAAATGCTAATAACACAGAGTGAGCAACTTTCCTTGAAACTTTTCACTCTTCGCGTTTGGAACAGTAGCAGTAATGGTAATGAAATGAAAAAACTCCTTGTTCATTTCAAGAGTTTCTCCTTCAATTTGACTTTAAAATGCACGGAATGACATTTCTAATACGTGCGTCAGCCCGTCGTCATTTCATGGACAAAGGGCAGCGCTAAATGAACTAAAAAGTATGAGATGAGAGTTTACTCAAGTGCTTCATTACGAATACATATCGTGTTTAAATAGAATTGAGGTACATTTTATTTTGGGTAATGTACACACAAGTTATGTTACTTATTATGGATCAGGTAAATACAGGAAGCTTGTTGAAATGACGGAAAATACACTGGACAGCGCGTTGCACTCGAGGTTTGTTTACCCACTCGAGTTGATAAGTGGAAGTTGACATTAAAAGGTTATCTATCATTTTCAGCGCATGAAAATAATAAAAAATTGTCTGAATATGATAAATCACTTCATCTGAATGGGATGGGATAAGCAAAGCTGGTTTACCTATGAATTTTCGAGTGTTGAAGGAATATATGGATTTATAGATTGGATTAATGGATGCAGTTAATGTAGTGTTAATATTGTTGAATAAACAGAAGAGCTGATGTAGAAAACACTAGAACTATCCAACTTAATGGAAAATCACGCTATGAATTTTGAAATAATTTATTTCCCAATATTTGATGCAGAAAAAACTGAACATGGGTTGTTTTAAAATATTTTGATCAAGTTCAAGGCATCGTACAGGTTGGAGGCAGAAGGTGACCATTAAAATTTGTTTACTACCTACTACCTACCCTGTTTGCAGGCATCAGAATTTATACCAAACTCTAATTTATTACACCACACTTAGACACATGCATAAGCCGTAGTACACATGCATAAGCACATGCATCGTATCATGTCAAACCAATCCAAGTCACAGTTCAAGTTCATATCACGGACTGATAAGACATCCTAAACACCATAACACAATGATAACCTCTAAGCTAAGAAGATCAACAAATTGCGAAATCCAGAGGAGTAATAATATTATTGTTGTTGTTCAGTTCGCGTGTGGGCGTCTAAAAAAGTAAGAGCCAGTCAGTCGGCTCAACTTTTAAAAAAAGTCCTCATGTATGCATGTAATATTGTCCTACCACCTCCGACGATTTGCTATCATCAACTTTACTTTCACCATATATCTCACCTCTTTCCTTGTGACATTCCTGCTGTCAAAACAATTCTTTGGAAGTAGGATGAACTCGAGAAAGGATTAACTTCAAAAGAAAGGAATACATTTCTCCCTCAAATATT
>JAHZNI010000371.1:0-23824 GCA_027744415.1 Seira ritae
AAAAATACCAAACATCAAATTACCTCATTGTTCACGAGTAGAGGAACTACACCTAACCGTTATTATTTTCAAATGCTAACTGAAATATCCGGTGTCCTTCCAGTTAAATACTTTTATTCGACGACAATTTGTCGATAGCCCAAAACGATACTGAACTGCATGCATCAAAAGCAATTACAAATCTGACGCCACACGAAGGACAGTCGCACACCGCCCCAGTTACTTTGTTTCTTCGGACGAAGAGAAACAACCATCGAGCAAACAACAAAGGCTTTCCTTTGCTCGGCCCCTCGTCCGCGTTTCATGACTTTTTTCATCTCTTCTGTTTGGGAGTTTGGAATGGATGTTTCAAGTTTTGACTTTGACAGATATCATCACAGAAGAAAACTGCACCAGTGATTATCCTTTCAAGACTTGTTTGACTAGATATGATTATTTATTGCATTGCAGCTGACTGACGCGTTTGTTTGTACGTTAAGGGAGTGAAAAGTTTCCTTGAAATTTTCCTTTCCTTTCAAAGGGGTTGCAGGATTCCCGGTTGTAGGAATTAGACTGATTATTTTGGCCAAGTTCTCGATAAGCAATCAAAAATGTCAAAAAAGAAAGGAGTCAGTGCAGATGAAAAACGAGTGCGTATGCTGAACCTTTTTCATGAGAAAAAAGATGTCTTTCAGATGAAGGTTCGACACTCATAATAGTCATTCATAATGAAAAAATTAATTAAATTCATATATGTAGTGCAATTACTTCCAATGAATTAAGATTTCATAATCATTTTTTAATGAAATCGTAAAAGATTTATTATATATTGCTTGTTTAAGGATCTGGAGAAACTAGGGCCAGCGTACTTTTTACCCTTTTAACAAGTCTGATTTTAATTAGCAATATGTCAAGTTATTAACTGTTCGAGTTGAATTGAATTTATTTTAGCAATTCAGCCTTGAGGCGGAAAAGAAAGCTGAGTGAATTGGAATCGAAATACGAAGAACTGACAAATCAGAGGGACACGATTACTCAGCAAATAAAACGCGCTAGGGTAAAGCAATCTTTTACTTTGATACATTTAACCGTTGTGGGTGCACTTCCGATCCGATGACTGACGATTAATGATTTATATTGTATTTCAGTTGGAAAGGACTGATTCTGATGAAAGGGAGGCACTGAATAAGAAAGTTGTGGAACTAGAACATTTGAAGGAAAAGCTTACAAAACTTGTTGCGCAGTACAGTGACAGTGATCCTGATGTAATTAAGAAAGAGAAGGAGGAGATCGAGGTATGTTATTACTTGAATACTTACGCGTTAGTCAGCATTTGTTTGTTGTTTTGTTGTTTTTTTGTGTTAACTCTTATGATCTTTACATTTTCTAGATGGCAAAAAGCGCTGCTAACCGTTGGACCGACAACATCTTCTCCGCTTGTTCCTGGCTCAAGCAAAAGTTCAACATGGAACAAGAGAATTTGAATAAGCAGTTTGACATCCCAGAAAATTTGGATTACTTGGACTAGTCAGAGGAAAGATATTTCTTTTGCAATGATTCACCATTTACATTGTTAACTTAAAAAAAAGTTATGTCAATAACTCTAAAATCTGTATTTTCAATATATTACTGCATTCTAATATAATACTGCATGAAAATATACAAAAGTTATGCTTATTTTGCTGTCTCTGCTTAAATATTGAACCTGATTAACTACAAACCTACTTTGTTTGCTTAAAATGTTACAAGTTTCAATTCGTTGATAATTTTAAAAACCACTTTCTACGTTTTTCAAATATATTTAAGTTTTTTAACATGTAATGAAGCCGAATCGAATCTTACGGTAATTTTTTCACACCTCGTTATTTTTGAGTGGCTACTATGCATATTCGTGAAATAGCTCAAGCTCCTCAAGTGATCATTATTTCCGATTCTCACGAAAATGCACTTCATGCCAAGCTGTAAATCACTCATGTAATCAACTATCAGTAATCGTATCGCATGTAGACTCTAAACTCATTTCGGAGGTTTCGGGAAAAACTTTTTGGTGCGAGGTTTGCAGTTAAAAATTGCAAGTTTTTAAGGTTTTCATTACAACAACTATCAATTTCCAACGTCAGCGAGATAGTTAAATTATTTGAAAGCGTAAGAAGTGACACAATTTAAGAGAGCAAGGGTATTAGTTTAAGTTCATTGTAAAATTTGCAAAAAGTGACGAAATGAAGTCGGAAAATCCGTGCCATACCTTTACTGTGTCCTTGCAGAAGTTATGGGGCATTCTGAGAAAGCCCTTAATATGCCTTCTTTCTTATTTTGGAGCAGTCGGATTGTTTATTGTAACCACTCCGTTCCTCATCTATCGCAAATTTGTGACCTACCTTGCTAGATTGTTTGATGATGATATCACAACATGCATCACCGGTTTATCAGCACTATTCCTTCGTGACTTCGACTCCTACGACGAGAAATCCCACCATACTTCCGTCGCCTGTTTGAAAATGAAGGGGAAAGTTGTTGAGACCTCCATCCTTCAAAAGATATTCCTCGACCGCGTTGTTCTCAGGAAAAGTGATAAGGATTCGCATAGACTAGCTTATCCTGAGATGCAGCAGTACTATACCCGATTTATGGGCTACATGTTTTTCAAGTGGGATCGGGATTTCGACATCCGAAATCATATAGTCTTCCACCATGAAACTTCCAGGAACAAGGAAATCATCGTTACACGAAATACCCTAACTGAAATCTGGGAGAATCTTATGATCAAGCCATTTGCAAAGAACCAAAGTCCATGGGAAGTCGTCATCGTACCCAACTACATACCCGACGAGGGGGAGGAAGATCCCCCTGAGTGGTTCATATTTCTAAGATTGCATCACGGCATCGCTGATGGCCTTTGGTTCGAGAGAAGCTTGTCACATTTATTTTCATCGACATACAAGCCAAGCTTCACTTCGAAGCTGGTGTCGAACGTAACCCCTCTTCAGAGGGGATTGATGCATCTGAGGTGTCTGGTATTTGGTCCATATGACTTTGTCAATAGGAACTTCCGGTTTCGAGAGGACTATCACAGTCTCCATCTTCCGCATTTTAGACTTTCGAAGACATTTTATCTAGTGGAGGGACCCTATATTTCCATTCATAGTGTAAAGAGAATCAAGAACTACTTCCGGGTTGCATTTACCGCAGTTCTATTCGAGATTATTACGGGAGGCATGAGGAGGTATATGCTTAAAAAGGGAATGCGACTCCCAGAAATTTATTCTTTGGGAATACCGTTTCCGAAGTTGAAGGAACGGGAGGATAAAATGGGAAATGACTTGTAAGTTCTTTTAATTGATTTAACTTCTAAAATTGAATTAATTTTTATTGGTCCTCGAAATTACCTTAATTTTTCCAGCTATTTAACGGTACATGACCTCCCCATCAACACGCCTCAAATTCAGGACCGTCTTTTAGCTATTCATCACTCATTGCTGAATCTTCAGCACTCCTCATTCATGCAAATGCTTGATATCGTCCTGGGCCAAATCTCAAATCTCCCCAGTCCACTTCTCCGTGCGATAACTAGAAAGTCTCTATTCGGAAGCGCCTACTCGACGCTACCCGGTCCTGTCGAAGGTGATGAAGGGGATTGGTTCGGGGATTTTGAAATGATTGATGCTAACTTTTCTCATGGAATGGCGACTGATAGTTTAGGACTTGCTTTTAGCACGGTCACGTTTGTGAAGAATTTAAGAATGACAGTGTTCGCTGATCGAAATCTGGTAGAAGGGAGACCCGAGGTTCAAAATATTTTAAATTGTTTGATGGAAGAATATGCCGATTTAAAACGGGCTGTGAGCCCCTAAACATAATAAATTATTTAATTGTTTTTATAGTTTACATTCATATTTGATTTAAGATTTAATGAATAAACATAATGAAGCATTCTGAACTCGGATAAAATTATTTGCATAATTTAATATCGTAAAAAACTACCCAAAGAATAAATATAATAATTTCAAAATGAAGACAAAAATATCATCGTGCTTAAAGATGACGTTCAATTTCAGTCCTTTCGTTATTATTCGATAGCCATGTCTCTGGCGTTGGCAGAGCTTGGTCCTCAATGTCGAGAGTATCCGTTAGATAGCCAATCTGGAATTTATTGAGGAAGTAACGCTTTTCCGTGGGACAGTTAACTGTCCAGGCATATACCCTAAGGCCCTTGGATTGAAGGTTTCGGATTAGTTCCCTGAACAAAAACACATATTAAAGCGCGATTGCTAATGTATGCAACCTTATCAATAACTTGCGAGTTATCTGTACTCACATGTTTAGAGCATCCTTATGAACAAGTACAGCTGAAAGTCGAAGCACCCTCCAGTATATGTGCTTCATTGCAAAATCATTCAGGACGTACATTAGCACCACAAGATATTTTGAAATCAGTCGGAATAAGGCGTTTGTCGTAGAGGAGAAGTTGTGGGGCAACGCGAAAAATGATGGTCGCCAAGCCATGCAACCTACGATGTTGGAATCGAGTGACCGAATCTGATAAAGAATGGCACATTTTGTTAGAACTTATAAATTTGAACTACGATGATCGATTATCTACGACTTATAATTTGATATCAAATAACCTTGTAAATAACGCGGAAATAAAAAGAAGAAACGACCCCCAAAGAGTAAGCTCGATCGCCGTGTTTTCGAAAGATTTTAACGACCGCCTCCACCAACTGAAAATAAAGTATTGACTTTGCATAAAAATTTACCGAATTATGTGAATTTTGTTTTGCTTGGCTAAAAGCGAACCTTATCATCCTCATCCTTCAAGTCAATTATGAACCTCATCCCCAGAGAAAGACACAGTTCCACAGCCTCCTCCAGTGTTGGCACCCTCTCATCCGGGAATTTCTCGGAAACGCCGATGTCTTTAAGCTCTTCCCAAGTAATTTCCGAGAGCTTCCGCTCATCCCTCATCACCCTTAGCAGGTTATCATCGTGAAACAACACAGGAACTTTATCTTTTGTCAAGGACACATCAAATTCGACCATTGAGCAACCCCTTGAAGCACATTTCCTTATTCCAGAGAGGGAATTTTCTAAAGCATTCATTCCAGCTCCACGATGGCCAACGATGGAGCGAAGGAGGAACTCTCTTCCAATTTCCGTCAAGGAACTTATGGAGTTACTTTTTAAGAGTTGGCATGTCTTCTTGAAGCCTTTTCTCTCGGTGTCGTATGCATGGCACTCACAAGCTCCTTCGTTTTGAGGGTTAAAGGGGGAGAAGGGGATCTGAGGGCCGAAGATTGAGTCGACGAAAGATTTTGGGGGTAATGGAAGACTAACTTTCTTAAACAATATGTATAACAGGATCCCGAGAAGTAAAGGCACTAATATGTAGAAAGTAATGTCTTCCCATCCAGATAGAACACAATCTTTGAAACTTTTGGATGCATTGGCATTGATTTTGTTGCTATCAGTTTGGGACTTGAAAGGCTTGAATTCAAAACAGCTCCAGAGAAACTTGAAATGAGTGAGGGTAAAGAAGTACAACATTATGAAGGAAGTTTCAAAAGTCAAGTGTTTTGATGAACTTTTAATGAAAGATCTTTGTATGGCGAAATCTAAATCTGAACTTACGGTATCACTACGGTACATGACATTCGTGTAGAAATTGTAGAATGACAATTATACTAATTCTAAGAATATTCCCGAATTAATCCGGGATAAGAAGACATAAGGATAAGTAGTCTTCAGTTGGATTAGTAACATTCCTTGCTTTGTTCGTATGTATTTATCATCTATACACAGTAATTTGAAAGAGGTATGATCCTTGCTTGATTGTTAAAGATGATTATGCGCAACAAAAGGTAGAACAAAAGCGTTGCGTATAAGATGAAGCGCACTGCTTTAGTTTTCATCAAGTCGCGTTCTGTTCTGCTGACGTAATAAAGAATGCAAGATATTCAAATCTGCTGAGAAAAATTCGGATATTCTTCCGAAAGAAATCACGCAGTTTAAGGTCTAAAGGTGAAGTTAGAAATCCTAATTCATGGCATGGTCTTATGACGCACTTGAGTAAATAAGTCGCATATCTTTTTTCATGCATGCGGGAAGTAAATTTTTTAAATCTCTCTTGCACTTGCTGTGCAAATTAACCAAATATTTTATTATTCATGGAAAATTTGGAAACGGGTACAGATATGGGAAAATCATAGACCAATATAATATGCATTATTTGAAAGGTGGATTTGCATGCATGTAAAAACCCCGGAAAAGGGAATTTATATAAAGTCATTATCTTGATTATCGTAAATGTGTGAGAATATTCAGGACATGTGAAAGGTTTAAGTGCGATGATTGACGAATGATAGAGTATAATTTTATATTTATTGCGTGTTTTGATAGGCCTTTGATTTTTGGAAGAATTCTTTAGTTCTTTCGCACATTATATATATCATTTGATTGATTACCAAAACCGAATGCGGGGAATTTTAGCGTTGATTGGCAGATCGGGTCAGGATCAGGAAACAAAATCGTGAATTTAGAAGAATATGACTGTTTTAGTAACTAAACTATGACTATATCTTTTCAATCGATTACCCTGTAAAAATGGCCAGCATTTTCTTGAAAAAATTAAAAAGAATTTGTCATGTTATCCTCCGATTACTTTTAACAATTACCTTCCTTTCAGTTTGTCCCTTCATTTTAATATTCCATTTAATTCTTCTGCTGTACCGTTTCCTTATTTTAAAAACGGCCAAATATTTCGACCCCTCATTGGGCAAGATGGTATCAGCCATAAGCAACTTTTTTGCTGCCCACGATATCTACGGAAACTCATTCACGACAAACATCGCACTCCATTTTGTGGGGAAGGTGGACAAGCCACATATGATCCAGGGCTTACAAAATCTCATGGAAAATTACAAGACGCCCAATGGCACCTTTATGTACCCTGAACTCACCCAGAGGATTGTAAGGCGATATGGATACACTTTCTGGGAAAATGTGGACAACTTTCGGATGGAGGATCACGTCCAGTACTTGAACGAGTCCGAGCCCGATGCTCAAGTGAATTTAGAGGAAATGCAGAATTTGATTGCAAAATTTGGCAAGACGCCACTTGATAAGAATCGGTCTCCGTGGGTGGTGTACATAGTGAAGAATTTTAGGAGCGATAGGGAACCAAATGTGAAATCTGCGTTGGTGTTTAGGTTGCACCACTCCATGTTTGATGGTATTTCGATATTCAACTTTTTCGGGAAGATGGCAGATAATGGACCCATTGTGTTGGAGGGACAAGCAAAACTAAAAGAATTGGAGGAGGCTATGGGGTATGCAACAAGTGGAATGATTGGAAGAATCGTAAGGGGAATTGTAAGACCATTTGTGATAATATTTTGCGGCTCCTACTATCTCATGGGACTGCTCATGAACTACGATAGGAACGAACTGATTCAGCGTAACCATAGGGACTTCAAAGGAGTGATGAGATTCCACGAATGCGAACCTGTCCCACTGGAGGAGCTGAGGAAAGTTAAAAATCATTATGGAGTGAAGATGAGCACTTTGCTCACGACTTTATCGCTGAGGTCACTGAAGAGGTTTATGGAAAAGAGGGGATACGGCTATAATGCGGGGAAGATCAATATGTCCTTCCCACTTCCGGTTTTGAATCATCCAGATAAATTGAGGAACTTTTTGTAAGTCAGTAAGTTATTTGCCTGCAAGTGTGCGTGCATAATCCAGTTATATTCATGTTGTACTTAAACATCTGCTGTGTTTATGATATTCAGTTCCGGCGGAATTCTCTCCTTCGACCTTGAACACAATAACCGAATCCAGCTCCTTCATGAGGTAGAGACAAAATACAAAGACTTCAGGTATTCTTATAGTGATTGGTCTGCCAGAAGCAAGCATGTTCTTTCTCAAAATTCTTGGCAGCCTGCCATCATTCCTTGTTCCAAAAATCGACGAAAAGTCGTTATCAACGACATTAATTAACTCAAGCTTTCCTGGACCTGTGAGTACAGGATATTTCTGCGGCTTTCCTGTGGTGGATGCCACAGTTTGTGGATCAATGGCGAAACCTTATCGTAAGTTCATATTCATTTACTCTACCAAATAAGTTCGATTAAAATTGACGATTTAAATTTTGATTGAGGTAATATTTAAAGCTGTGGGTACATTATCATATTCCTACCGTGGCTTCTACAAATTCGGCTGGCAAGGCGATCTCAACATCTTCCCGAAACAGGAGGACATCCAGGAACTGGGTGATGGCGTTCTGGAGGAGTTGAAGCATTTTCAGAGGGGAATGGGGGAGGATAAAGTGTAGAATTTCGAGAGATTAATCCAGCTAATGCCATAATATTCAATACTTTTGATTTTTTAATTATGCTAATTATTAATGAACATAAAATTAATCCTGAAGAAGTAAATCATAACGTTTAAAGATTTTATTAAATTCAGTTACATTTTTTAACCAATCCACTCAAGCAATTAAATTCCTCTTGAATGCATCTAATCATTTCCTTTGCATTCTCTCTTTGCCCCATCATCAACTTCCGATCCACGAATATCATGAACTTAAACGTGTCCAAGTACGTAACAGAGCTGAACCCAAGTCCTAGTCTGCCAGCACCCATTCCATAAGTAAAGTTGACATCTACCAACCTCCACCCAGTCCCAGAAATGGTCTTCATTGGTCCTGGGAGAGTTGAGTATGCAGTGCTGAATAAAGAACTTTTTGATAGATACCTCATCATGTCCACCGGGAGGCAGGAGAGAGCATCGATGACCAACCTGAGCATTTGGGGAAGGGCAGATTTCTGCGCGTTCATGAATTGAATTTGAATTTTACTTAGCCGGTCTTGGGAGTTGGCGAGGTCGACAGGGATATCGAATGGTAGCATGAGGCTTAAAGAAAAATTAAATAAAGTAAACAATCGTAACAAAATCGAAAAACAAAGAAAAGCTTACAAGTCATTCCCTAGGCGTCCACTGTTATTGTCCCCCACTCTCGTTGCGAAGGGTATCCCGATAGTCTGTGTCCCTGGAAACGGTCTCCGAGTCCGCTCCAGAAATCTATTGATCCCACCACAAACCACGGAAGTCAGAACTGTGGTCATCCCAACTTTAAAATGTTTAGCTACTTTTTTGGCTTCCTTCACTTGTAATGCATCACTTTCTATCACAAAATAATCCCTGGAAAGCTCTTTTGCAGGTAGGTGAAGCGTATGATAAGGCTCTGGATAGAGAAGTTTCTTGAGTAAGTCGTAAGGACCTCGGGTTACCGTATTCAAGGTGAGCATAAAACTTTCCCGCTTTGTGAGTAGAACTGCTGCACTGGAAAAACTTCGGTCGTCCCGATCTAGGGAGAGGAGCAGGTTTTGTACTGAGAACCCATCTGCAATGCCATGGTGAATCCGGAGGAATAGGAAGTACTCCCTGTCCTCTTCTCCTGACTCTTCCTCCAGAAAGTCTTCCAAAGGAGGACCGTTATCAATGAAGACCAACTCCCAGGGCGGGCGATTTTTCAGGAAGGGTTTTACCATTAAATCCTCTTGAACTTTATTGAGTTCATCTCTTGACATTGGCGTTCTTTTTGGCGTGTATTGGGTGATGTGATTGTTCAAATCAAATTTCCGGTCCCAGACCAGGAACACGTACCCCATAAATACTTTATAGTATTGAAGGAGCTCTGGAAACTGCAGACTCTTTGAATCGTTGGGATCCTTCTTGAGGAGAACGCGGCTCCGGAATATTTCACGGGCTTTGGTGAGACTCATTGTGCCCCGGATTTTGACCCGCACGACGATTGTCGATAAGGGCTTCGTGTCGTGGAGGTCGTAATCTCGGAGGAGCGAGGCTGATAGGCCGGTCACGATCCTTGAAAATTTGAGGTCGGAGCATCGCGCGATTAAGTGGATTACACTTCGGTAGAGGTAGAATGGAAATATTATGACCAAAAATACAATGCAAAAAGCAACACTGAAGAAAGGGAGAAGGAAGAATAATGTCAGTCTTTTCAAAATGGAGTCTTTTTCTAACCCGGCGGTTGTCATCTCTGGTATTGTAAAAAAACGGTAACTCTTATTTTTCGATCTTCTTCGAGAGAGTAAATAGAGTTCTGTAGACAGTCCTTCCAGAATGTTTCCAGCTTGAAATATTTTTCTGGAGAAAATTATTTGAGCCAATTTAAGATAATTTGAAGCTAAGCGAATAATTTTATACTCAGAATATCTTAAGGTCATTCTATTTCTCACGGTTTAAAAGTGATAAGTAAGCCACGAAATCGAACTTCTTTATGGATGATAATAAGATCATGCCATGCAGCCCGATAAAACGACAAAAGCTTTGGGTTTTCATAATTCCACTTCATTTATGATTTTTCCCTTCATCGGTTTTGATCATTGGAAATATTATTAGTCATTTTGAAGACAGAAGCGTTCAGCAAAAATGATAACAGCCAGTAGCTTACTTTCATTTCATCACTGCTCCAATTTCTTCGAATCGTGTAGTATTCCAACATTGTACCTGGGAATTATGATCTTTTGCATGATCTGTGCTTTCATATCAGGTGAACCACGACCTGACAAAAAACCCGAAGGAGAAATGATCTACGGTAAGTATTCATTAAAACTAAAAGTCATTATGCTCAGTCATTTATACTTTACTTAATTGAATTCGTTTTATTTTTATAATGTGTAGAGCGATAATTAAAAAACAACTTCAAAATCTCATTTTGCCCCAGAATCAACAAGTTTCAACTACGATGATAAAATAAATTCTCAACTTTTAAAATGGAACCGAGCCACAGACTAAATAAAGGAACCTCCGCTCAGAGGGAAAACATCAAAAGTTCCGGAATTGCTTAAATACCTAAAATGCAAGAATTCCAGTGGTTCTCTTGACCCAAATTATTGTTGGAATACTTTAGTTAATGGATTAAGTACTTTCGTTCATGATTGTGGGAAAATTGGATTTAGATTTCATTTGAACCAACATCGGAAAGGATTTATATTTCTATAAGTTACATATAATGATATCTGATTGGAAAATTAAATCAATAATGTGAAAATAAAGTTCCCACCATTAGACCAATAAAATTTTGCTTCTTGTCCATCAAAATTGCAACAACATTAAGCTTTCAAAAATAATAGAATAATTTATTTATATATTGGTTCTGAACCAGGTTCGTGTATTTTCATCTAATAAGATAGATTGGCTTGTATGAGTATGAATTGCCTTTCCGCGTCATACCACACCATTAAGATCTATCTAGATCTACATGTATGCGTTGCGTTGGTACTTACTTTCGATAGCGCCTGCGGAAAATTGTGATGCATCGCATGCATATCAAAACTATGACGGCGCATGCTCCTGACGATAAATAGTAATTGCCGTAATTGATGATGTGGATTCGTGCAATTATTATGTTATGGTTCGGATTTTTGAGTCTTGAAGGAAGGAAGATGCACGCTTACATTTTGACATTATATCTTGAACTGACTCAGTCCGGCTTGATATCTTGCATGATTTTTGTCTCAAACTTTGTATCCGATCTGAAATTAAGCCTGCCAACTAACTGATATTCATTGTAATTGACATATTTCAGGAAGTTACCTTTTTTTAAATTTCAGAGTTAGATACTTACGTAGTTATACCTCTGTTGAATAATAAAATGAGTCGAAATTTTTCGGCAATGAATTTTTTTGCAATCTCTTCAATCCACATGGAGTTGATGAATAAATATGAATGGCTGTGTAATAAATTAAGTGTGCCATTCATGGCCCTGCATTTTTTCTTCGTTTATCTACCAATCCTTCACATGTTTATGATTACAGCATTGTTGTGGCTATTGAGAAAATGTTGGGTCTTGTCCACGAAACGGTTTTCGAGATGTCACCGGGAACTCGAGAAGTTCAACGGACCGAAAGCTTATCCGGTAATTGGAACAGTGAGGGACATGATTTTTAAAGGTAATTATAATTACTGGATGTTAATTTAAAAAAAATGATTGATTTGATTACTTCAATTATCCTATTTTCCATTTTAAGACTTTTGGAAGTGGAGCAATGAAATGTGTAGAAAATGGGGTGATCCCCTCAGACTCTGGAAATTCGGCCATCCGATGGTCTTTATCAGCAGCTGCGAATATGCCGTTGTAATTAATGAACCCTTGCAGTTAGCACAATTAAATCGAGACTTATAAATAATTTGCATATATTGTGTATTGCATTGCAGCAACTTCTGTCAAAAAGCGAATTTAACGGGAAGCTCAAGGATTTGGGTATGATCTACAGACTTCCTGGAGGATCAGGTCTATCAACAATTCCAGGTGCAAATTGCAATTAATTTTTCATTTAAAATATGGAGTACGCAATACTAACATCCCCCTTTTATTCTCTGAAGCACATCTTCATCCCGCAAAACGAAAAATGCTCAATCACGCATTCAGCCGACAAATCGTTGAGAATTCACTGTCCACATTTTGTGAGGAAACGATCAAGTTGTGTAAGAAGCTTGAGAAATACGCCGAAAGTGGGGAACAATTTGACATGCTCAACTTTACGTTGAAATGTCTATTTCAAATGGTTGTCCGTGAGTGTTAACCATTTTTATGTTAATTATTTTGAAATTTCTTAACCTTTTAAATAATTTTACTTAAAATCGCACAATTCATAGGAAGCGACTTTGGAGATGCCTTTGCCACCGATGAAATCAGTGCTCAGAAGCACATGCACGCCTTACGAACGCAAGTTCTTGATAAATGAGCATAAATCATTTTGTAAAGTCTGCATCATACATAATAACCGATCGCTTTTCTTAAAACAGAGTTGCAATTAATATGAGCGAACGCATGTTTTCGCCGAATCCTTTGCTGAAGAGGGACTTCATTTATTTCAATTTCACAAATGAGGGGAAAGACGTGAAGAAAGCTGGGGATGTTCTCAATGGATTTGCTAAAGATGTAAGCAATTTATGCATTTACTAAGCTTTGTTTTGCTCATCTTCACACTCGTGAATTCGTGCACCAACTAAATTCGTTGTGCTGCAGGCAATCCACCGTCGTCGAAGCACAAAGGAGGTAAAACAAGGCCAGGGTCCACCTTGCTATCTGGACCTCCTCCTAAATCTCGTTGAACAAGGTCAAATGACAGATGAAGATGTGATCAGCGAACTAAATAATTTTTTGGGAGGCGTAAGTCAGAATCTGATCTGCAATTTTGTAAATATCTTTACAATGTTGGCATTTAGGAGAAGATTAATTATCCATTTTCAAGGCTTACGACACCACATCCTTGGCAGTGGGCTGGACACTTCTCCTCCTCGCTTTGAATCCCACATGCCAACACAAAGTTTACGAAGAAGTCAATCAAATTCTAAATAACTCAAACCATCTGAAACCTGCTGACACTAAGGAAATGAAATATCTGGAGCTCTGTCTGAAGGAATCCCTACGCCTATTCCCACCAGCCCCACTATTCCCCAGGAGCACTCCCACAGATATCGCATTAGACGATGGTCGAATCATCCCGGAAGATACGGACGTAATAATTTTTGCTAATTTAATTCAGCGCGATCCTAAGTATTTCCCAGAGCCGGACAAGTTCATTCCCGAGAGACATTTGGAACCAAATCCAGCTTTCATGCCGTTTTCTTTAGGAGTTCGAAATTGCATTGGGCAGACTTATGGAATGTATCAGAGCAAAGTCGTGTTGGCTTATTTGTGTCGAGACTACTTTTGGGAAACAGATGTGAAGAATGCGGATCATGTTAAAGTTAAGTATCAGGGGCTGCTGTTCCCTGCAGAAGGGTTGAAATTTAAGATCAAGAGACGTTGAGTCGAGTTGCCGTAATGAATTGTCGTCATACGAAAAATGGATATTAGAAAAAATAAAATTAAAGTTATTGAATTGTGTAAAGTTGTAAATAAAGAAGCACATTTTGTATTAAAAAGGGAAAGAAAACTAACCATGCGTGTCCTTTCACTACCCTTTTCCCCTCCATATTGAGCTTAGAATTTTAACCGGTTTAATTTTATCATTTAAAATGTATCTCACAACCGCATTCGCCGCAGCGGGTCAACTGACCCCCGACAAGAAAAAGCAAATCCGTCGCAACGAACAAATCCGGCAAGAGCACTATGCCCACCCTCAAGTCTTCAAGCTCTTCAAGGTCGGCAACATGAAGACCCTTGAACAAGGCGACGTCGTTCTCGGTAAAGTGAAGGTCGTCACCACAAAGAAGATCGCATGTCAACTCATCTACGTTGAATTCAAGGGCGTCGCAAATGTAGATTTCAATGTCCCTAGCACAACCATGATCGACGAGATCCAGAACTTTAAGAAGGATTGGGAGTTTTTCAATCACAAAATCCCGATTTTCATGCATGAGCAAAGAGGCTACAACTTCTTGGAGCCAGGGATATATGAATTTTATTACAAAGCAAGGGTTCCAATTGGTGGACCCTGTTCCTTTTTGACTGATATTGCTTCAGTGACATATCTGTTCTCGGGGGTTTTCGTGAGGAACGATGTGACAGTGGATGTCATGTCCCAGAATAAGTTGACATATCATGTTTGTGGCTACAAGGATATTAATCCTTATGAAGGGGCAAGGATTGGCTTCTGGCAGGAGAAGATCACGCACGTGGGCGGATTCCTGGGTTTATTCAGAGGCAGAGTGGAAATTAGAATGAAGACTGATAAGAGAGCGTTCATTCCAGGAGAAAAGATTCAAATAGTGGGGGAAGTGGTGAACAAGACATGGCGGAGATGCGAGATGCACTATGAGCTCCTTCAGATTGTCAAGATGTGGGGAGATCATTACTTCTGGAGGAGTGATAAGTGGGGAAGGAGGCATTTGAAGGATGAGCTCGTGATGGAGAGGGGTAAAACGAGGGTTATTGAGAGTGGTCAGAGGATATCATTGAAAGAGAGCCTTATTATTCCAAAGGGAATTGAGCCAAGCAACTTGGGAATGACTGCAAAGGACTACATTAACGAGCTTATCAATTTGGAATATCGATTAAGGGTGAGCAGGTGTAACAGATTAAGCTTTAGTGCAAGGCAAACTGATCTCATATTGCCCCTTCTGTCTTATTCCAGTTTGAAGTGGATATTCCATATTCAACAAATCTCCGTGTCACCGTTCCCCTCATCATTGGCACGGAACCGTTCATCGAACTACCACCTCCTCCCCCGAAAATGTCACAGAGCTCCAGTTCCATCAAAATCTTTCCCGAAGTTGACCTAACAAAAGAGCCTCCCTACCGTATTCCTCGCTTTCATCCATTAAATCCCCAGTTCCAGCGCAGGTTTCCAGAGGTATTCGCCACACACTTGCCCATTCCCGATGACACTATACCAATGTTGCGGAAGGATAGAAAGAAACATAAATCAAAATGTCGCTGTAAGAACAGGGCGCATCGGAAGAAGCATCGTCCCTGTTGTGGGAAGCCACCTGTAAGCGACAGCTCATCCGCTGATTTTGACGCAAGAAGGAAAAGTGGACCAAAAGGGAATAATTCCAGAAAAGTTGTCGTAGAATATGGGCTGGGAATTCCTTTGGAAGGTTTGAAAAAAAAACGATATGCTTTCGAATTATTACCATAAAAAATAACTTTTGTTATTTTATTTGAAAGAATGCACCTATGTTAACTGGCTTGCCGCATCTGTGGAGGACTATGAGGGCGAGGGGCATGCTGCGAATAATGCGCTACTGAATGTGATGAGACAATATGGACTTGTGTCACAAATTACAATGTGAAGTTTATTTTTCATACATGTTTTCACCAATAATAGTCGTCGTAAAAATCATCATAAAAATAATCGTCATAGTAACTGCAATAAAAAAACATTGAGCATCAAACGTTGATCCACCAATACATAACTAGACTGGAATTTTTAGCACTTCTAGAATTTAGAATAGGTTTGGGTGAGTGCAGGGCATGTTTTTCAAAGGTCAATGTTTCCATTGACTGGTCTTTGGCACAAAAATTGTAATTATTCATTAAGAGAAAAAAAATTGGTGACATAAATACCAGTAGTGCCAAATATCCCAGTCCAATTAACAGACAAGTAATCTTCGAAACTAACCCATGATGATGATGACCCAAAGATGACCCGATAGCAAGGCCCTGCAATAATCATGCCATTAATTATGTTCCAACTTGAGGAGATTAAAACTAAGTAGATTAAGCGTAAAACATTCTCACGGTAAGTAAGGCCGCGTCCTGACCACCATATCCACCATATCCATAACCGTATGGTCGTCCATATCCTAAGGCGCCATAAGGCGCTCCGCCATAAGCCCCGCCATAAGCACCATAAGGAGAGCCATAAACCACAGGTGCTGTATATACAGGTTGCTGTTGGATAACTGGCTGTTGTACATATTGAGTCTGGGTTCTTGGCTGTGTCACAATAACTCGATTCCCCGTTGTATTCGCATATCTTACTTGATCGTCATCATTTCCACAACAGCAGGAACAACACCCCCCTGAGGATTTTTGGGGTTGCGTAATGATTTGCTGCTGCTGTTGCTCTTGTGGAGGTCTGGGAGGCGGTCCTTTCCTGCGTTTTTCCAGCTCATCTTTAAATTCAAATGAACTTTATTCACGTGTTTCGAGGAATTAAAAAAAATCTTCATTGAAATTGTGTGAATTAAAATTAAAAATTAAAATGACCTTTTCCAAGTTTTTTCGCGATCTCTGGATAGGCCTCTTCTAAACTTAACGGTTTTCGATCTTCTATAAACGGTATATGTATTATTTATGCTCAAAAGGGCCTATTGGAGCTTTGGACAAATTATGTATATACATATACTATATATCATTCGATCGGAAATGATGCCAGGAATCGTTTTTATTTACTGCAACCACCCAAACCGGGAACTAGCAAAGCTCGCTTGAAAACCCGATAATTTGTCCAAAAACCCGATAGACCCTTTTGAGCATAATGTTCCCTGTAAACTTTAGAGCGATAGCTTTTCCATTCTCATCCAAAATCGCTCGACCTTGAATTTGAAATTCAAAAGTTTATTTATTCAAACTTTATTTACATGTTTTGAGAGCTGTCAAATTAAATGTGTTTTAGAGCCTTAACACGAACCTTCAGAGTTGATGTAGGCTGGTAATGGCTTCCCATTGGAATCTGTGGGTCTAGCGATTTCCTGCCCATTTGGACCAAGTAAAGGCGGAGGAGGTTTGGGTTTAGGAGGCTGACTTGAAGATTCTGAATCTGAATTTCTCTGCTTTGACATGATTACGACTATGCTTATTTTTTATTTAAAAAACAGGAAGTTGGGGAACATGGGTGCTGTACAGTTTGTGGGACGTAAACAGTCGTCGATCTTGCTTTTTAGACCAAGAGGGTGGTCTTTATTTTTTTAGAGCAAATACACTTTCTACGCGAATGAAATGAAACAGGAAGATCATATCAATAGGTCACAGTCACAGGTTACATTGGCAATTGTTAATGACTAATTAATTATAAGCTAATCGTGCCACGAGCCGCAAATACCCTCGCCGATTAGAATTTTACCAGTATGGGTCGTACCAACCATAATCTGCAATTTTCAAAATCGTAATTAGATACTTAACTCATTTTCTTATAAAAAATGATGATGTCAAATGGTAGTGGTGAGAGTAGAACCATAAAATGGAGAATATCCAAGACCCATGCCCATACCAAGTCCCATGCCCATTCCATACCCATACCCATATGATCGATAACCGACGGATGGATAACCATAACCGTATCTAAAATTTTAACGATTAAAATTAGAATTAGCAACAACGACTATGCTCTTATTTCGAATTTTCAAATTACCCCACTGTCGTCATCGGCATCATGACTGCAGGCTGAACAATCGTCGGTTGATAAATCGTAGTTGCCACCGGTTGTTGCTGAATCTGTTGTTGTTGCCTCTGTGTTGTCTGGGCTTGTTGATTTACATATTCTTGGATCGACCTCGGATCTACGTAATTACTCGGAATTTGAGTTTGAACTTGAATTTGCTGCTGTTGTTGTATCTGTTGCACTGGTTGTCTTTGCCGCTGCTCATCTATAGCCAAGGTTCCCATCGGCGGTCCTTTATCATTCGAATTGAAAAATTGGCCACAGGACCCACATAGTACAAAGAGGAAGACAAGTCCAGAATAGACCACGCACACAATATTGGGGTCTGACTCGACAGCGTCCAAGAAATACATGATAGCCGCTTGCGCGCATAACAGAATCGCAGAGGCGATGACCCAGATAACGATGATGGCTGAAGTCTGAACATAGAGAAAACTTAAGAGGTTAACGTTAACAACGTTTCATATTATATATGCCTAAATCAGAAGAACGTTTATTGTTACCGTTTTCGCGTAATTTGCTAAACCAACAAAGCCGCCAATGAGTACCAACACTAGCGCGGAAATCAACGCCTTCTCAATTTTTGATGTATCCACGGGTATGAGCAACTTGCTGTTGGCGTCTTCTAGTGCGTGATAAGCATAGCCAACGAAGCCCGCAATTCCAATCGAAACTAGCTGCAAAATTTGCCAAAAGATTATGCTTAAGAAAGTGGTCTTTTGCGCCTTTTTACTTTTCATCTACCGCATTTGCAATGCCGCCCATGCTAAGCCACATCGGAACTACGGAGGGCTTTAGGGGTTCCGCCTGCTGTCCCACTTGATAAGAACTTGGAGAGCCTTTCAGCTCCAGAGGCTTTGGCCTTCCCTGTTCGTCGAATTTCAGGGGGATGGCATTACCTTGCTTATCAAGAATTGGTTTACCATCTTCTGTCACGTACACTGGCATTGGCCTCCCCTGAGAGTCCAAAGGCCGAGGAACAGTCTTTCCATCAGGTCCTATAATCGGAGGGGGTCCTACAATTGATTAAACAAATAGTGAAGAACGGCCCGTGGAGTTAGGTGACAAAGCGATACATCAAACGACCGACTGGAAACCGAATGGGGAAATCGAATCTGCAAATTAGCGGAAACAAAAACCTATCCCTAACCTAACACTAACCCATTCCATACAGACCCAAGTTCAATCCCACCTAACCTCACTCCCTCGATCTAACCTTCCTCCTGACCTAGCCGCCAAGCCCCTTCGATCTAACATTTCCTCCTAACCTTCCCCATTCGATCTTCCGTCTAGATCTCATAACCTAACCCGCCCAATCTAACCTAAACATAAAATGATATGAATTAAAAAATAAAATTGTCGGTGCCGGTACTCAAAATCCTGTACTGCAACTATAGTTTGCCACCAACTTCAAACACCCGTGGGGTCCCGGAACTAGCTAGCTAGCACCAGAAAATTCTTGCGCATTCTTAAACCCCTTTCATCATCCCCAGTCGGATGATGTATCACTTGTCATCTAACTCGAGAACTCGGGCCGTTCTTCTCATATTAATATACCTAATGTTTGGCCTTTCCAGTCCTTCGGGGTCGGCTGCGGTAACGGTTTTCCATCAACACTCAGTTTACGCTAAACGTAGCATGCACAAAATTATTTTTTAAAATTATATAATGGATTTACTCCAAACCAAACCTTCCACTATGCTTTCGAACACTGCCAGTCGTTCAGACGAAGTTAGGACTCCCATAAAAAGGACTGAGCCTCAGCTCTCTCATTTACGAGTTCCGGACGCTCGTATCTCGTATACTCTAAGCCTAATGAGATTTACTGACTAAATTACCGGTTTTAAATCAGGTCCCAGAGGAATGGCCACCTCTGGAACGGGAGCAGGAGGACCAGGAGGAGGTGCTTTAGGAGCGGGTTTTGCTTTCGGCGCCTCATCTTCCTCAGAGCTACTTGAGCTGTCCTTAGAGAGACGATGATGCCCTGTTTTATTATTACCTACTGATGGCGGTTTGGCAGAGTCTGCCGATGGTCTTTTGGGGACTTTTGCTGATGGTTGTTTGGGGGCTTCTGCTGATTGTCTTTTGGGGACTTCTGCCGCTGGAACTACAGGGTTTGGAGGCGATTTACGTTTTGGCTTTTCTTCCGCGTCTGTAGTAGAGGCAGAATCAGGAACAGTTTCGGATTCAGGCTCAGCCATCCTTGAAATACGAAGGAACCACTACCAAGCATAAAAGGTCATTGACATGCTAAAGAGTCCCTCAAAGCAGAAACCTTTCAAAAAGTTTAACATTTGCGGTTCTCGTTCCCATCGTTCGATAATGAAATGATTTAAAAGTTTCTCTCTCGTTGCAATTAACAGTAATTAATTTAATTTGAAACACTACTATGTTTTGGTAGCAACACAACATCTATAGGAAAGAAATCAGTACTAACTTTTATTATCTTTTTAGTCTTAGGAAAATGGGGAGGCACATTTACTAATTCAAATAGAAAAAAGATTCTGGTTTATTTAATCAACAAGCTCGATCAGACGGCTATCTTTTGGCAGGGGCTTGCTGGGACCAGAAATGGGTCCTTCGACGACATCAACTGGAGTGTACAGACCGTTTCCGGCGCTCAACAAGCTTGAGCCACTCTGGAGAGCGAGGAGTGCTTCGCTGACGGCTGGAAGGCAAAAGGGGTAAATTTAAGTTTAAATGGACATAAAAAATATATTATGCATGTTTGTTATGTGACTTTAAACGTTATCATCTTATGCGTACGGATTGGTCTCCGATCAACTGGAACGCTGACAGTGTAGACAACAGCGGTGGCCATGCTGGAGGCAACCAAAGCCAAAAGAACCTGGTGGAAAATAATTAAGTCTCACGTTACCCCGTCCCAATCATATATAAGTACGTTTATACCCCGTTATAACCCCTGTTTTGAAACTTACGAAAGCAAGAGCAGACTTCATTTTTACGAAAGTAAAAAGTGTGAAGGTAAGGTAAAATTTAAACTGTAACAGTGAGGATGAGGCTGTAAAACTGGAGCTGTTAAATTGAATGATGAAATTCCATTTTCGTTCGGTTCTTTTATACCAAAATAAAAATTGAGTGATTCATTTGGTCCAGACTAATTAGAATTGTGGAGTATGGTTAACATTTTCGATCTTGTGTAGTTATCTGGAGTAATCGATTATTGACGATTGGCTTTACTTCTTTCCCTTTCGTAACGATTGCATAAAAACTGGATGAAGATGATGGCGCGGCCGATATGGTGGTCATAAGTAAATTATCAATTCGGTTTTGTCTTCTTTGCAGCTTTAAAAAGAAATAGCGATAATGTGACCTGATAAAAAGCATGTGGGACGTCTGCATGCAACACCTCATTGGACTTTCCTCCAATTAACACATCATGCAATGCATAACATAATAGAAAAGGAATCGAGATAGTACTAGTGCCTGCCTTAATTACAAATTCTCGTGCTGCATAGTGCAGTGCAAAAATTGCGACTTTCACAAGCAAACATTATGTTGTTGCCCTTAAAGTGAGTGGATGAGCAATATGATATTTGGGTATCTTTGCTATGCTATATTATATTATGGCTATATGATACAGTTAATTAAATAAATGTTTTTACGCATACGCAGCATACAAATATTTCTACGATGCTTTTAGCCTTTGATCCGGCTTTAACCATTCTTTAACCGACATAAAACCGATTTCGAAGTAACTGGCCAAGACCAGAAACAATATCTCATTGACTGTACAAATTGAACAACCGTTAGTCAGCATCAGTTCGTTGAAAAACTTGATATTCAAAAACGCTCAACACTTGACATTGATATACGTAGCTAAGTGTATACACGACACGACAGTTGCTAATTTAGTTTGAATGTGCTCATTTGAGTTTCACTAATTTAAGGAAAGCCCAATGAGTTATGTATTTATTGCATGTGAGCAGCCAGAAAATGATAATTCCTATTCCATGCATTCAGTACGGTACAAATGTATTTTTGATAAAAATTGAACTGGCTAAAAGTACAGTAATGTGTTACAACAATGACAATCCAGTTCATACAGAGTCAAATATGTATCAGTCTAGATTAGACATGATTTGTGATTCTAAAAGGTGCCAACCGCTTACATTGACCTCTACGGTGCATCTAGTGCATTGCATAATACCGACATAATGCTGATTAATGAATAATTAAACTAGCGATTTCGTTGTTCGAGTTCGAGTATAAAAGAGCTGGACAAAGAGAGAGTTACCATCATTCATCTTAGCATTTCATTTTATTACACTACACAACTACACGTCCTACTGCCAAACAAATTCTTCAACTTGACCTGACCCGTCAACAAACTAAAACTTTCATCAAAATGAAGTCCGCTTTTGCTTTGGTAAGTTGCATAAAATTACAAGAGCTGAGGTACTAGGTAAGGAATTAAATTATGCAACTTATGCAAGTAAGACCGTGAGATGATATGAGACTTTGGTTATTTTGTTCCAGGTTCTTTTGGCGTTGGTTGCCTGCAGCATGGCCTCCCCCGTCGTCTACACCTACACCGTCAGAGTACCCGTCGACCGCAGACCAATCCGTAAGGCTGCTTCATCTGTATTCATCTGTCTCTAAGGATGATAAGTTAGCTCCTTTACTTTCATGTTTTCTGTTTGTATTCCAGCCGTGAGTGAGGCACTCCTCGCCCTCCAGAGTGGTTCAAGTCTTTTGAGCGCAGGAAACGGAATGTACACTCCAGTTGAAGTGGTGGAGGGACCAATTCCAAGCAACAGCAAGCCTCTTCCAAAAGACAGTCGTCTGATCGAGCTCGTCAACTAAAATCGAACTGAATGAATTTTACCTAATAAGTGTAATAAATTTTCTTATTTGTTGTTGAATCATTATCCTATGTATTTTCACTCGTTTCCCATTTGACTTTTTCTGACTTTGGAAGGTATTAAATACAATTTTGTCTTAAATTCGTGTTTACTCAAATCATTTTGTGCTGCATCCAAAGCATTTTTGATTATTTATGCACTTTGCTTTTGGAGTGAACTTTTTCCTTTCATCCGGTTTGAACTTGAAGTCACTGTTAAATGAGATGAACAGGATGAATGCGCCGAATATCTGGTAATCCCATTTCTCCAATCCCGAACTCATGCATTTTAACTATCCAAAATAATTTAGTAGGCTTTATCACGAAAACATTACATTTGTCTAGATTGAAGCAAGATTTGCAAACAGGAAACCAATTTTAGATTTTGTAAAAAAGTCTTGCCTCTACCCAACATGCATTTTGAAAAATTCAGTTTTATTCTAGTCCATATAGATTTACTAACACTTATTACTAGAATTTATGGAGGTCCTTGTGGATGAAGTAATTGATATAGACGCGTGTATCAATGTCGAGTGCCGAGCGTTTTTAAAATTATGAAGTTTTTAACGAGCTGAAGCTGACTAATGGTTATCCAAGTACAGTCTAAGATGGTCTCTAGTCTTACCTAAGGTTCTAGTTTTTTCTGGGAGGATGGGGACGAGGGGTTCAGTATCTTTTACTACTTCTTCTGGCCTTGATAATGAACGATATGCATGCATGCGCCACGACAACATGTGCCCTTAACACAAAGGCTAGAAAGATAGAAATATTTGTATGCTACGTAAAATATTTTAATTAACTACATCATTTAGCCATGTTTCATTAAAACCACTAAAAAATCAGGAAGGCGAACTAATCACTTTCCTCCCAAACGACTTAAGTATCTATTACTGTATTTTGTAATTCAATACCAACCGATCCTTTGAGTATAGAATAAGCTCTGGTGCAAGAGTACTGATGATTAGTGTTCCTGTAAGATAGGCCGTCGGAAATATCGAGTAATACCACCGCACCTGTGAAAGTTCTACTACAATTATTTTCGTACTCTCTTTTTAAAAATGTCGACCAAATCAAAGTCCAAAACAGACGCCTACGAGTCCACCGGAGATGAAGCGGGCGA
>JAHZNI010000372.1:0-12628 GCA_027744415.1 Seira ritae
TTCAAGGAGTGAAAGCACAAGAGTAGAATTAAGTGTTAGTGGAAAACACAAGAGTTAAACAAAATTTGCTATAACACTTTCTCCGCCGTCGAGAAAATGGAACGCCATGCAAAATGGACTCCCTATTCGGCCGGTTCGCTTTTTTTTGCTCTCAACACGCAACATCTAAAAAAGTGAAGGGAATATAAGTACATACGTATGGAGCTATATATTTCATTCCTTTTTTGTGTGTGCAGAGAATGACTTTTTTTTTGTTTCAACGAAAGCTCGACTTATTATGCTTCATCTGAAGGAGGGGTACTCCAATGCCCCTCTTTACCTTTTGGCATTTTCATGGCAAGCTTTCTCATCGCATGCGTATGTATGTATGTTCATGTTTGCAAAGTAAGAAATTTTTTTATTAATTAACTACTCAAATACGATTTGCCGCTTTGTACTACACTGCCATACTTTGCCTCACCAATTATATTTAACATTCATCCGAGCAAAGCCAAAGCCATTTAGAGCAAAATTTAAAAAGCGGCATTTGTCATTTGTCCAATGGAAAAGAAAAAAGTCATTTGGGACGTGTAGGATTGCTTGGACGGGGAAAAATGGAGAGATAAAATGGCTTTTTACGTTCGTCCGCATTCACGTGCTCTACTAATCCAAATGATAGAAGTCAGCCTGAGCTCCGCTAAAATTCTAATGGAAATTAAACCGAATTTTCCTTCTCGCTGTGCCATTATTATGCCTAAATGTTGTTTGTCATTTCAGGTGCTTTTCGCATAACGCTTAAAAATTTTATTCTTTTCTTTTTCTTGCTACTGAGCTACTGAAGTGCACTGGCTGATTTGTGGTCTGCTAAAAGCGTATTAATGATTCATGTAATAAATGCAGGCTTTCGGATTTCCCTTGAATAACAAAGTCTAATGAATTATTCAACACGAGTGGGACTACGGGGAAAGGAAAGCATGTGCGCAATTTTATTTGTTGTTGTTGTTGTGCTGTGCATATGAAAAGATATACGCAGTTTATGCAAAGAAAGAATTCAGCAGTCCTTTTTTGTAGAAAAGGGGATGGCATGCTATGCTATGGCTTTGATAGATATTAGCTAAAAAATGCCTAATGAATATTTCCGTAGTTGCAGGGAAAGTAGCAAGAGCTGCAATTCCATACTAATTCAATTACATTCTGATTAATCAAAACTGGCTTGACAGCGAACAGTAATCCCAACTAAGCAAAGCACGCAGCCTAGGTACTTGAATATGAGTGAAATATGAATCTAAATGGTAGCCTATATTTAATTCCAACGAAAGCAAAGCTGACGAGCTGACGTTTTTAGAATCAGAATTGATTCTCATGTAATTTTCTTTTGTTTTCATCAGGTGCTACCAGGACTGTACGTTGGTAACTATCGGGTGAGCACTAGTTGACGTTTACTAATTATTCCCAAAATATGCGTTTCACAGCTGTGGAGAAAAACGCGTTACGCTAAAAGCTTTGAAAACTTTGATTAGATATTAAATGATCGTATCGTATCACTCATATATGCTCAATTTTTTTGTTTCCTTCAGGATTCCAAAGATGCGAGTCAGTTGGAGCGCCACAAGATCACCCACATCATAGCGATTCATGATGCAGCCCGGAGGATGTATACGGTAAGAATTACCAGACTTTTCCATTTAGCTCAAACAACACAAGCACAAGCAAAGTACTAAATCTCATGTAATCCCTTTCATTCATACGGGATTTTGATATGTGGAGCCTTGAGGGTTACAGTTACAAATTTATTGAGACAGGCATCTATGATTTCTTGCCAGTTCCTAGGATTAAATCTATCAGGGAATTCTGAAATGAATTACGACTGTTTCTAGTAGGTAGATGCTGTAGATGTAGATAAAGCATCGTAATTTTAGAGAATTGTGCTAGGAAGAAATCTTTAAAACTTTCCGCGTTAGCATTAGGTTCAGATCTTAAGATTAAGTAAAACTAAAATAATTACATCAAAATCTTACTTAATATACTTTAAGTCCTCTTGGAAGACTGGAATCCCAAATCTGCAACGAAAACTGTATTACTTCTCCAGCAAAAGCTCTGTAAAGTTTGGTCTTCATTTGATAAGATCCAAATGTACTTAAGTTTCAAGGAAATCATGCGGTGGATAATGGAGAAAAGAAGACTCGCTCGTCAAACTATAAAAGCCTGGTTATCTCCATCAACCAAATGAATTTCAAAATATTTTCGTTGTCCCAGATTGTCCTAGTTGAATCGAAGCCAGAAAACATCATTACGAACTGTGACGCGTCAGGATTCCGGAGCGACGTACAATACTACTCCTACTCCCAAGTGAATGTGTTGGCACTCGATTATATATATTTTTTAGATCAAAGAGACTGATCAAAAGGCCAAGGAAGTCTTTTAAATTCGCAGGTTTATGGCGACAGGAAGTTCTATATTTGAGGGCCACTTCCTCATCTTAGCAGGACATATGATTCAAGAACGAAAGAAACACTTTTATATCCTAAAATATTTAGCTCCGTCTGTTTAACATGAGGACATTTAAATTCTAATTTATTTTTAGGCCTTTATTCCTTAGCAAAGCCATTAATCAAGTCCGGTTTTTCGTCAGTCGTATTCTCGTCCCCTTCAGTGTCCAGTGGAATTTGCTGGAACTTTTCATCGCTTTACTTTGCCCCACTTTAGTTTTTGGGTTATGAGGAGAATAAGAAATGTTTCATAAACTTCCTCAGATACATAATATGTACATGCATTCTGGAAAAATCATTAACAGCTTATGTCTGTATCTATGTTTTTCTTTCATATATCTCTTTGGAGTCCTCCAGCGTATCATAATCCATAAATTAAAACGTACATTCTGCATACGGATTTATGCATGATGTCTCTCCTCCCTTCTCCACATTTTCATTAAACTTGGGAGTGTAACTTAGAAAGACTTTTCTTTCCACAATGCTCTTGTTTTTTAATCCCCAAAAGTTATTACAACTTTATATTCATCCTTCTTAATCCAAGTCTTAAGTCTTAAATGTCGGGAGTAGTTGTAGTAATTCCAACGAAATGTGAAGAGATGCAAACGCAGAATATGGATATGTAGGTATGTATCTCATAATACCATTATGGCATGGAACTGTGTGGACAAGACCTTATTATTTTCAAGATATATAAAATAATGTCATTATTATTACGATCATCCTCATCTCATCCTTTATTTCGCTCAGGCAGTATCTATCTGCCCTTCACGATAAATGAACTGAAGGCGGTGAAAGCATTCCAATTCCAACTCCAACCTCCAACTCACTCCACTCACAGAACGTAGAACGGTGTGCTGGGCACGTTGCCCGCACTGCGGCTTGTTAGTCTAATCCCGCGAAACGACCAAGGGAAATAAAGAAAAGCAAGAAAAAATTATGAAGAACAACCAGTTGTGAGTCGTGAGCAGTAGCAGTCTTTTTCTCTCTTTTCCATTCTACAGTTATTATGGATGGAATGCATTAAGTTAAGACAAGAGTAAGAGTAGGGAAAGCGAGGGAGGATGTTATGATGGGAAATGGAAGGAGCCATTCCCCTGCCGCCTCTGTTACCATTGCCAGCACTGCTCCAGGATGCCAGTATGTAGTACTCAAAGGACCGTTTCAAGGCAGGAGGGAGGAATTGCCTGAAGAACAGGAGTTTATTCTTATAAATTAGATTCTCTTCTTCTTCTAATGCTGTCCTCGAGACCCAGTTCCATGGACGGATCTGAAGGTTGTTTATAGTCTGATAGTTTATGTGTGATCATCAGACCATATCAATACTTATTAACTATTTCCCTCTGACAAAGGAAGCAAAAATAATAACGTATGTACGTCTTCTAGATACGTATTTATTATAGCGACCATATAAATAAAATAGTGATTACTACTAAGATAGTAACTTTCCAATCTGATGACGATCGCATATAATGATGATGATGGCTCACCGCTGGGCTGGAATGCTGGAAATAAGGCCTTAATGTGACTCGTCAACATTTTCTACAGGATCCTTTCATCATTTATGCCAAGCCATACTCGTGGAAAGAAAGTCGGAGAAAGTAAGGGAGAAATCTCCTCAATCAATCCTGACTTTTACAAGACATTGATCAAGGGAAAAAAAGGCCGGTTGCTGACACATAGCACATCTCTAGTACTCACTACTCATATTCCTTCCTTATTACATGTGTCGTAATGGACGTCATGAGAAATTAAATTATCAAGAGAGGAAACTACATATACATACCTAAGTGAGATGTATGTACATAAGATGAGAAATGCATTTTCGCGTTCAAAGTATATATACATACTTCGGGGAAATGTTCAGAGTCAGCAAAAGTAAAAATGGGATGTTGATAGGTTTTTCGGGTTTGAGCCAAATACCTTTTTTGGGTGGACGAACGGAGAAAAAAATTACGGATCCATTCTCTATCTCCGCTTTCGTTGGAATGACTGGCAAGAGATGAAGATTGAACTTCTTTTTGGTAGATAGTAGATTCCAGTTTAGCTTTATCTCGGTCGGTTCCTTGTGAGTTGAGTTGTGACCATGACTATGGTAGAGTTGTAGACTATGAGTGGTTTACTCCATTATGCGTTCTGCATACCTGTAAGCAATTTTTGCCTGGAGGGAGCATTTTTGCGAGGCCATCGGCTCAATACTACTCTCGAGGATTTGATATGGTGTGATTTCACCGCTTTGATCTTTGCTTACATCGGCTCAACGATTTCAAGAAATACTACTCTCGAGGAATTGATATGGTGTGATTTCACCGCTTTGATCTTTGCTTACATCGGCTCAACGATTTCAAGAGAAGGGATTTTTTCACGTTTTCTGTGTGATTTGGTTCAAAGAGAAAGCTTAGACTTTTGTCGTTATAGGTAAGTATGTACGTCGTTTTCTCTTTCGCTATTGTAGATAATGCAATGGTCAGTTTTTGCTGGCATCAAATGCGACAGCTTTACGGTGCGGTTACTAAAATTGAAAGTGGAAGATCAAAGTTAAAACTGAATTCCTACTGAAAACGATCAGCATATATTATACATTTAAGTGATGAAAGGAATACTAATCTAAAATAAAAGTCAATTTCATAATGTAGGTAGGCTTGTATCTTCAAGATAATACNATTATACATTTAAGTGATGAAAGGAATACTAATCTAAAATAAAAGTCAATTTCATAATGTAGGTAGGCTTGTATCTTCAAGATAATACATGTACATACCTAGTTCAATAAATCATATAATATGTAGTTGGCAAAAAGGCAAATAAGTAAAAACTTTATTTGGTGAGTTCGACGACAAATGCGTTACAGATAGTTGAAGTTAGGAAGCTCTAAATACAAACGATCTTTTTGATCTGATCGTTCCAGAGTAACATTTCAGATGTCGAATATGAAAGAACGACTTTCGATGAAGGCAAAATTTAGTGCATCAAAAAGACGAATTTGCTTGAAGCGCATCCTAAGTTTCATGAGTCATGGAATTATTTTAATAGGCTTGCAAACATTAGAGTACCCTTGAAATCGAAGAAACACGGTTAACCGATTTAAATAAAAGGAATACAAATGCTTTGCTGCGTTAGATAACGCAAATAAAGCATACAAACACATAAAAGGCATTTCGAGGTTGTATTTTTAATTGGAAATGTCCCTACGAAATAGGAAACGATTTTTTTCACAGAGAATAACATAAAAGAAGCATGATTAGCATGTTTTTCTGGCAAAATTACTAAATCTTGTCGTTTTCAAGAAACCAAATCAATTCTCTAAAATAGGCCAAGGATGGCTCAATTAAATGGAAAGCAAAGTACACGTCACATCCTACTTCCTACCCCTTCCCAATACTATAAGCAGGGATTACAGAACTTTGGCCATCTCTTGAATGAAGTGTGTCATTCAATCAACTTCAGAATGAGATCAAAGGCTTCTTCATTTTTGAAGTAATCTATTATCTCATGTTAGAGCTTTTAACATCGCATCTTTCCCGAATCGCTTTAAGCCAGCCCAGCCACAAGGTCACGCTTTAGGATGATTCGCGGGAAAACATAATTTTCTAAATGGACGAAGCGCTCTACATCCAAATTGAAACTCTAATTAGAAGTACGCTTACGATGCAGCTTTGTAAGCAGTTTTTAGAGTTGGTTCGGATCTCGGATGTAACGTAGAATCTCTTGGGAATTTTCCACACGGCTAAAGAGAAAGTTAAACATTCTTCTTATAGTGACACAACAAAACTATTTAGGTTTTTAATGGTCTTTAATGTCTTAAAATAGAATTGGCTTCGACGCTCATATGTACAATTATAACGTGCTAATATTCTTACGGAAGGGAATGAGAAGTAGGAACGGTAGAAATCGCATTTATTAACTTCAAACGTTCCCGAAATGTTTAAATGTGGTTCCTGGCTTGTAAAATGAATGATGAAGTACTTCCAAAAAACCTTTTTGATAATAATGAGATAAAACACAAACGAATGAGTTTGTACATTCACTCTTGTGCTGCTGCCGCTGCCATACCATCTAAATGACACTATTAGAGAAAGTCGTAATCGACCTTGTTTCTTTTCGCAGGGGTTATGGTTTCCACGGTGGCTATTTCTGAACTCTCATTTATAAGAGTACAGTCGTACAGATGAATTGCAATATAGGAAACAAAGAACTCAAAGTCGATATTTAATAACGTTGTAGTGGTAGATTGTCTTTAACACGATTAAAGAATTTCGAAGAAAGTACTTAGTTCCACTTCCAACATAGTAGGTAAATTTGTTGAGCATTGAGGCGAAGGAAATAGAACGATATTTTTTGGAACATTTACTTCAATAAATTGTCAAGCGTTTTAGTGTTTTGTCCAAGACAAAATAAACTATTCCTGACTATTTTTACAGTGGTTTATTGCTTCATTTTTTTCAAAAGTATTTTTACGTCCCCGGAGGAAAATGTTGGCTATTTTTTCTGAAAGTACCGGCAGTACGTGTTCTTTTACAAAGTAATCCAAAGTTTCAAAGTTTTCACTTTTCTAACGGCTACCTAATGTATTTTATACGTATTTATACCTTTTGCGAATTTCTTGAAGAATGGATCAGAAAATATAGCAGAACAATGCTCTAGAAAAATCTGGAATACTGAACTTTTTTTCGTACGTAAAATTGCCTTTTTGCGTGTCCAGCAAAGTTCAGAAATTACTTCGAGTAAAAAATAGGTTAGTCACCATTCCAGTACAAAAGAAAAAAAGAAAGCAAAGCTAAGAAACCAAAGTTCTTAAAGAATGGCGAAAGATTAATAGGAGTAATATCGTCTGCTAAAATTGCTGTTATTTGACCAGTGGGCTACTACTGTACAAAGGAAAAAATGAGAAGTCAAGTTCATTTAGCGCCGAGCTAAAGAATGTAAGTTCCAGGTACGAATAGGCACTGTTCTTTAGATGAATGATGCTTTGTAATTTAGTTTTTTTTTATCCGGTACACGTGTCGTACCACACCTACCTTCTTGATTTATGAATTTCAATGATAATTAAAATTATTTATGCGTCACCAATCGTAAAACACATTTTATTGCTTGTCTTTTGGAGTAGAATTGCCTGTATTGGGGATAAATGAGACTGGCCAAAGTAAATACATAATAATAATGGATAAAGCCATGTACATAATTCATTTCATGAGAATTCGACTCTCAGACAGATTTAACTTTACTTTAATAATACGAAGTTTGAAGTGCTTCATCACTTCAACCATTTCAATTACTGAGGCTGTGATTTTAAGAAGAATTCATCCTCTTATGTTGATGTGCAGTGATGGTGGATTGTTTTACTTCTCTATCCATGTATGTATCTCATTTGGACCGTGAACTTTTTTTTGACGTGAATGATACTCTCAAAGTTTTCTCTTGCAGCGAAATTCCACCCACGCACTAAATACTTTGTGGGGTCCTAGTCCTGCCATGCCTGTCAGCTTCAGTAAAGAATTCTCATGGACTAAATATAATCAGAGTTGATAAGTTCTGACTAAAAGATACCTAGTTTAGTAACAAAAGGAAAATACGATAAAATGTGTTAGCGTCATTAAAATGCTTTATTCCTTAATACAGAAAGACACTATTTAGCTACCAAAGGAAGAGCTCGTCTTCTTTTGCATTGTGTCTGTGTGTTTTAAACATTTCGATTCGATCATTGACTGCTCAAAGCTATGGTGACTTTCCTTGGAACACTTTTGTGACCTTTTACATCAATTTAATAAAAACTTCTCAGGGAAACGCAAAATATTATTGAGAGATTCCAATATTATCATCAGATAAAGTCAGTAAAAGCGACTAATAATCAGTACTTTCTTGAAAGGATGAAAGGAAAGCATTTGGTCATTACGTGACTTTAAGTACAAATGATTTTAAATAAAGTGATAAAAACTTTGTATTTCAAAAAGTCAAAAAGTAGTTCTTAGCTTTATCGCTTTCTCATAGTTGGCCTTTTAGTACCTCAAAAGCTCCTTCTGAAAGACCTCATTTCGCGAGCTGTAAAACTTCGACAAAATGAATAGTGCATAACCATTATCCGTGGAGAATATCTAAGCATTTTAATGGAAGACAAACTCTAAAACCTCCTGACTCCTAATCTACTGCTGCTGTTTGGAGACCCCACGTTTCCTAAAGCAAGTTGTCTTCGAGTTTTAGTTGGCCAAAGAGGATTCAATGCCAGGTCAAAGTAAAAAAAACTCTTGATGGGTTTACTTGTAGCAAGGCTATCTATCCTACTTATGCAAGCAGTTTGAAGAGCTTTCTCTAGTGCCGCAAAAATGGTCCTCATAAGTACTTTCACCGTAGCAGTAGGTACTCCTCTTCACCCAAAAACACCACATCGCAGCAGTCTTCATTCCTTTTAAACATCAAATTTGAATTCCCGCAAGCCATTGGTGTTTAAACACTTCCATATCCCAGTTACTTTGTCAAAAAGATCCTCTTCCGCGTGGCAAGTTAAAACCTTACAGAATCAGTTGCTGTCATGTGCATGTGTTTTCATTACAATAATTTTATTCCTATTTCATGCATACCCTCTCTAGTTACCTACATTTCCATGTACTTCATTTTATAACATAAAATCTCCAGAGTTTTCATTTTTGGCAGGAATATTTTGTTTCTAAACATGAAGGACTTAAAAAATGTAAGGAAAAAGTCAAATGATGGGAGCTATTACGGCCTAAAAAGTCATGTAATAATGCAATGAAGAGCTCAAGTTAAATGCAGCAATTCTCTGGCCTGATTACTATGCTGCCCAACGTTCGGAACAACAAATATTACAAGAACGAAAATCCTACTGGAATGACCCGGTCACAATTATACATATTTTGCTGGAATGAAGAGATAAGAGTTCCTAAGATTTTCATCTCCATAGAAAATTACGGTAGATGCATTATAGTAGGCATAAATAAATTCTTAGTGCAAGTTTATTATAATAGCGTCCTAATGATCACGAACTGAGTGCTCATGTCTTTATCGCTGAACTGTATCATGTGCATCATTGAAGAAGACGTGGGCAACTACATGTAGTCAAGTAGTTCTGATAAAAATTGAACTCGAGTTATGAATTGACAAGTTGACCTACTTTTGCAATATTCAAAACGAACATAACAATTAAGCATATTTGACACTTGCCAGGCTTCTGTAGTCTCCCATGTGCCTATACCATATTCGACTGACATCTAACGTAAATACTGTAGAAAAACTTTCCATTGTCATATTCAGTGACTCAACACAACACAAGGTCCTTCAATTTCTGAAGGACAAAAAAAGTTCTGTTTCCTGTCGTCCCCCTAGATTAGGTCATAACTGCTTTCATAATCTTTTCTAGGTTTTTATGATTTTTTCTTTCATGCAATGCAAGTAAAGTTACCAGCAAAATGATCATGTTTTCTCCTACTTTTTAGAATCAGAATTGATTCTCATGTTATTGCCTTTTCTGTTCGTCTATTAATTTTTAGAATCAGAATTGATTCTCATGTATTTGCCTTTTCTGTCCGTCTGTCCGTCTGTCGGTGGACACGATTTAGCTCGATAGGAATAAGATATTGAGCTGAAATTTTGCTACACATAGAGGGTGGGCCTTTCGCACGAAGCCTATTGATTTTCAGCCCAAACCGACCAAACACGACAAAGTTATTCAAGTTTTAGTGACAGAGGTACGTTGGCAACTCAAAATTTACGCATAAAAACGACAATAAAAATTCACGAGAATGTGATATGAAGCTGAATTTTGGCATGTATGTTACTATGACAACCAAGACAGATTTGCGCTAATTTTTCTTGCGTTAGTTTGAACGGATCTAGGGAATTTTTTGGGCACGATATCTCATGATCGGAACAAGATGTCGAAATTAAATTTGCTACACATAGAGGACAAGCCTTTCGGTCAAAGCCTACTGATTTTCTGTCCAAACCGACTTATAAGGGCAAAGTTATTTAAGTTTCAGAGATTCAGATACGTTAAAAAATGATAAATTACAAGTAAAAACGACAATAAATTTTCATAAGAATCTGATATGGAGCAAAATTTCGTCACATCTGTTGCTATGGCAACCAAGAAAGGTTTACACACAATTACAATTGACGAAGTTTATGACTTCTACTGTTTGAACGAATCAATCGGTTCCACTGTTTGAACTCTTAATTCTGTCTTTGGCATTGTCGTATTTAGTTCCTTTAATCAATTCTGATTCTCACGAAGTTGCCGCATGTAGGTTTTTAATTTATCACACTAGCAACTAAAAGAAAAGAAGGCAAGACCACTTTCAAACTACCTTGGTCCGGACAATATTATTTTGTCCATCCCCTGATTATTGCCCAGCGCCAAGCCTGCACCAGACACGACTTCGCATTTTATCGACTAAATGTGGATGGATGAAATTAATATTAATATGTCTGCCGGATTGGATGTATACATGTGTAAATGGAAGCAACTAAAACTAACTTCTTCCACGGTGCCCATTTCATCTATCGAAATTTGATGTTGACCTGATGGATGGATTAAATTGATATGCAGTGGATTGGCGCTCTCTGCTTACGACTTATTATGTAATTAGCTAACCTACTTCCTACCGTCGCAAGGAAATTCCATCATGTTCATGTAATTAAGCCACTGGGCATCTTCTGTGGTCTGCAACTTTATTTGGCTTCTCTCTCTTCGCAAGACATGAGGTCTGCTCGTATAGTCCCAGCAGATCTTAGTTCATTCGACGTTAATCGAATACTCGTCTTTCTCGTGCGCAGAAGAGCATTCTCATTTCATTGCAGGAAATATCTATATCGGCTGAACTAATAAATACGCTTGTACTAATGAAAACATGAATTTATTGCAAAAGTGAATGGGCTGAAAAATTAATGGATCAAGTTAATGCCGACCTTTGTATATATGTAATGTAGTTCTGCCACACAAGTTTCACGTAAAAGTAGATATATACGTGCATTCAATGAAGGCGATACATAATACTCCGAAGAGATGAAGTAAGAATGGAAAGAGAATTCACGTCGATCTTGATTGAATACAATTTATGCACTCCGGGGAAAGTTCAGGAATGCGAAATGGCTCCTGCTTGCACTGGTAAATCGTCAAAGTCTTATCTTTAGTATTTCATCGGGTCAGGTTGAACATGTACACTTTAGCAAGATGAATTAGAGTATATTTGCTCTTCATTTCCTCTCACTCACTCAGATTTTTAGTATCCCGCACTTAGCCTATGTATGGTAAAATATAAAGGAAGAAGTTGAAGACAAGTGGATGAAACCGTGTGGATGAAGAATATCAAAACGGCCAGTTTAATCCGTACTAACATAACAGCAGTATCATCGGTATAATGATAACCAGGAACAGCGTGACAAGCCTTCTGGAAGTGAGCACTCTTGGATTCCTGCATTTCTGTTTCGATTTCCAAGGACAGAAATTTTCCTCAATTATGGAAGTCGCATAAAAGCCTATAGAAAGAAATGAAACACCTGCTGAGACTAAAACCTTTTAGTACCTAATCCCTATGGATGGAGGTATCGCTTGAGAAAAAAGTATACAGTATGTTGAGTAAATGCTGAAGCTGATCATCAATCCTTCTGGTACATCTCCTTTGAAGCAAAGGCGACATAAAAAGTTAGATTCATTGTTTCTTTAGAAGATTGCAGACGAGGATTTCCATAAGTACAGTTCCCCCTTCTTTGAGTGCTTGCCTTCATCAACTTGCCTTCATCGTGCGCTGCCAACTTCCATAAAAGCATTGTGCTACTTATGCTTCAATAATGGCTGCACGCAAGCATACTTAATATGTATGCATGCATGCGCATATTATGCATACATGCGCATATTGCAGTATGCATGCGCTAATGTAGTAATTAATATGAAGCAAGCTATGCTCTATCCTATGCCGAAGCAATATGTTTTGGAAGTAAAGGGCGTCTGCCGAATAACATCGTGATTTTTTCAAAAAATTGCTCAAAATTGCGAAATTTTCTGCAAATGTTTGATAGTGCATCCGGAAGACAAATTATGTCTAATCGAGTGGAGTGCATGTCGACTGCATATGAATGCACCTAACGGGTGCACCGACCACCGAAAGGAAAAATCACCCCGATTTCACCATGCGACATGACAATTTTTT
>JAHZNI010000373.1:0-12877 GCA_027744415.1 Seira ritae
TATGTATGTATATGTGGAGATTATGTAATCAATCAATGAAGAGTGAAAAATATTATTCTAGTCGAGTTATCTAATAGGAGCCATTGCTATGCACAAAAGACTTTATAGAAATCGACGACTTTGAGAGAATCAGAATTTATTAGACATAATCAGAATCGAACAGATTGCACTGATCCGCTTGTGCAGCTTCCAGAACCCTTTTTGTCTGACACTAGTTAAAATGCATGCTATCAAATTCCACCTCTTGTTGACAAATAGACGTGAAAAATAGTTTTTTTACCGAACTATTTTTTTAAATAATTTTGGTCCAAATGATCGGATTGAGCTCAAAAATTAAACAGGAGAGTTTTTAATTTATTCATTGTACCTAATTACTTAATTTGAACTACACCTCTAAGTCTGGACTGGTTAAGGAAGACAGACGGACAGACACACCTGACCATGCACTTGCATAAGAATCAATTTCGATTCCTAAAAAATCACTACCATCGCCACCATCACTATTTTCATTTACTATTATCATTATCATTTTCGTATTCAATGAAAAGACTACATTTTTTGCTTCCGTGGATGAATGAATGAAAGAATGACAGCAATTTTCTCGCGTGTGTGTGCACGGACGATACGCAAAACAAACTTGGAGGAGTTCTCTACAGAAGCAGATTGCAATCTAACTCGAACCGACCATAGCCTTTTACTACAATCAATCTACATATTATGTATGTAAAAAAGTAACCAAAAGTCCTCAGAAAAAAGGTGCCTTTTGTTCAGGTGCCATAGAATACCTATCTACAAAAAAAAACGAATTTTTTCCACTCTGTGCCTGACAATGAGTGCTGTTACGCGGTGATTGACAAAGTGGAGTTTTGGTTTAGTTTATTTTAGAAAGGCGCCCGAGACTACAAAAACTACAACTACAAGCGCCTCGACATCAACATCAACTCCAACTCGCGACAGTTTTTCTGGGTCTGGTGGTGGTGGCGGTGATGGTTGGCTGTGGCGATATAGCCATGTTGGCGAGTTTCATTTTTTTGAAGTGCATTTCTTCTTTTAAAAAATGGCAAGGCAAAACAAGAAATGCAGTAGAGAATTATAAAAATATATAATAATGTGATGTAATGCATTGTGTTCTTTAACACTTGTTGAATAATGTGCAAAATTGATTAGGGCTCTTCTGGGAGATATATATGCAGATAATATTATTATTATGTTGATGTAAGAGAACAGGTGCATAAAAATGTAATGTCATAGCCATGCAAGCTCCTTTTTAAAGAAAATGTCCCTACCACAAAATCACAAGGAAAAAAAGTCGATTTGGCTTTGGCTTTTTTCGCGATTGATTGGCTTTTTAGCATATTATGGCTCTTACATAAATGTAGTTTGAGTATGGCATCTTTTTTTCTGGCCTATTTACCCCTTTGAGGAGAACTGTATTTTTGGAGTAAGTGGTATAATGGTAATGGGAATGCATATAAAAAAATTGGGGATTATTTAGGAAAAAATGTAGAAATATTTATGCCCAGGTAATGGATAAAGATTAAGGTGAATTTTTTCCTGCAGTGTTTGATTATCATTATCACATCAACACCTATCTCAATTAGCATACGTGCCAAGTCCATTACTATTACTAAGAATGGAATGAGTTGAGTTGTGTGTAATGATGCGATGCAATAATAAGATGCAGATGATGCACTTGCCAAATTAAATTCAAATCAACGAATAAAAACAATATTGACATGGGAGAGTTATTTATGTATGTAATGGAATTTGAAAAAATAAGAGAATTTTTGCAGCAGGACCACAACAAGAACAAGTCGATCAAATTTTTAATGAACTTGATGATTAAGAATATGTGCGAGTGCGAAAGTCATTAAAATGATAACAAGGTTTTCAGGAAGAAAATTGCTGGAAGCCCCATGACTCCAACTGTCCAACTCCAGCCCCAAGATATCGACTGGACTGGAGTCAGGAACAAGTCCAGAAAGTTGGATTTTTAGGAGAACCTAGGGATAGACAAGATTGCAATTTATGAGTCACAACAGGCTCCACAGGGAGCTGCAGTAGTGGGTGGCCCCTCTTTTTCTGCCACAATTTTAAGTATTTTTTGCACAGAAAATTGCAGTTCAAAAAGTGCATTAGGATCTAGGAGGAACTACATAAGTATTGCAATTTGCCACATTATTTTGGAGGCGATGTAAATTACTATTATCTCGTAAAATATGTTGGTCATTGCGTTGCATATATGTATGTATGTATTGCAATTCCGAGACACTAATTTCTCTTGCGAAATTACACCCTTTAATTTCAAAAGGTATGATCGAATAGGAAATAGACTTGTTGATTTATGATATCAGAAAAAATCAGAGGAATATTGACGCTCTAGAAATACCTAAGGTGCCTTTGGTCTGGTCTGGGATGCGATGGATGGACTAAAAAGCATTGGGAATGGAAATTGATAACAATCGAGTTGACTTGATGCTGATGGTAATCTGATATCTGATCCTGATAATTTTTTCGCATACGAATTGCTCTTAATATTCACAGCGCAAGAATGAAGATCGAGAGCAATTTGTTTCATGTGATAATTATGGCTTACTATCGCATTAAACATTAAAGTGAATCCATCGAACAGCAATATTGGGGAAATGAGCCAGTCAAGTCAAGTCAAAGCCAAATTGATTTTTTGGAAGGCTCAAGAAGATGCAAATCATGATAACTTTGTAGTTAACAAAAGTGACTCTGACAGTTTTGCAATACAACGTTATGCTCGCATTGGCTTAAAACTACATATGTAGACGATGATGATTAATAATTGTTGCAGTAATTCTGAGAGAGTTGCAGAGATGATCATGAAGAAATTTTATGATTGGCATGATTTGTTTGAGGAACCACATACATCTCATACATGTATGTAAGTACTTCTTCTTCTTTCTTGGCTATACTTTATCAGGAAATGTCGCATGAACCACCACGGTTTAATTAAGGTTAAGCAAGAACATTTTACTTCACTGTCCGTAATATTATCAATTTGGAATAAAATTATTTACTAAAATTATTCGAGGTTATCTGATCGGATTGCAACTGAGCATGAAGTATTTATTCAAGGAAAAGTCAAAAGTAATTCGTCTGTACTCTGCAAAGCAATCTCTGCAAAGCATCCTGCAGATCTTCTAGCACTAAAGGAATTAATGCACATGGACCTTGGCTTTGGTGCGTGCAAACTTCGCCGCCATTTGCTGCACCAGTTAGAAAATCCGGGTTTTCGTCACATTACAGATTTAGATGAATTATAGGCCATTTTTTTTATGATGACGAAGTTTAAACTAGAAGACAAATAAAATTATCGTACGGAACTTTGCGTTGCACAGAGAGAACAGTCACATTTCAATATATTCTCAAAACGAACATAATTTTAAAACTACACCAGAGACCAGACCAGGGCCGAAAATGTGCGTTTCTTTAATTTCAAAAGAATCCATTAACATATAAATGCAATTATAAAATAGCAGTGAGCGAACATGCGTTAGCACTCAAAAGAAACACGCATCGCATTACGCACCATGAGCCATGAGCAATTTTAATTGCAAATGCACTAATGTATTCAACATTTTATTTCTCTTCATGTTTTACTGCACTACGTTGTATAAGTACAGGTAAGCATGTAAAATGCAGATTTATGCCTCCCAGCCATAAATGTATTTTGCATTCATTCAGCCATTCACCATAATCATCACCATCATCTACCTATATACGCTGCCAAAAAAATACTTAAATGACTAGGCTTAAAATTGATTGATGCATAATATGATATGACTATGACGTAATTAATGTCAAAAAAACTTTTTCAAAGTCCTTTTGAATTCATGAGGAAGGAAGGTTTCCAAATTTGAAAAAATGCATGTTTTCTTCTGCCATGATCACTTCCGAAACATAAAACTCCAATGCTCGATAATATGCTCATCGTATCGACCCGACCTAAAGAAACCACACGAGCAATAGATATATTCCTATTTCAAATGTAAAGCAAAATAATATGTAATTTAGTAATTACAAATTGTGATTGTGACTCTCGGAAACTCATAAAAACATTTACAGATAAGATTTTTCAGAATTTTCCTAATTAGGCAGTCCCCAAAAACGCAGCGTTAGCATTGCATAACATTACTTCTACACAAGGACAGTTAGTTACCGATAATAAAAAATACACGAGTCATTTATCTCATCTTTTTTTCCGTGAGCATATGTACCATTATTGGCTGCATCATTAATGGCATTCTTCAGAAGTAATTAAAAGTAAATATATTTTAGTATTTTTGTGCAAAAACTTTAACATTCTTGTATTCTGTAGAAAATTTATGATTGAGGAAGAGGATTTTGCATTAAATATGAAAAGAAAATAAGCACCTCAAAATATAATATATGCAGTATAGATAATCAATATAATTGCTAATTAGAAATAACATGGCGGATAGATAAAATACTTTTTAGCAGAGTTATTTTTTCTGCGAATTGTGAATTCCTCTTTATTCTTCTTCTGAGCTTCAGATGCAGATGCTGCGACTTAAAATCACGACAATGATAATTCACTCCTTTTAGATAGATACTTTATTGCTATTGACTATTGACCCGCAGCTCTCTTCTTTGATTTCTTTTTGCACTGCGGATTTGTACCTGAGATGAGCTAGCTGAGAAGGAGAAGTCTACAAAATATTATTATGATTACCGTGATCTTATGTAAAAAGCAAAGCTTTTGTAGATTTTATTGCAGAATTATTTGACCATTTTAAGATACAGACACTCTACCGCCTTACCAAAATATGATTTATTGAGTAACGACCTCACAAAGAGCGAAAGATAAAGAAAGTTCCCTACTTAAATATTAATATTAACCTTAGCATAAATATCAAATAATCTTTGATGATTGAAAGGTAAGAAAAGAAGCCTTGTACGTGTACTGCACTTGTACCTCATATTTTTGGAGTCAGATTTGATTCTTACGCATTAGCCTATGTCTGTCAGTCAGTTTCAGGAAACAGGATTAAATATTTAAAATTAATCTTCTGCATTTAATCAGTCAGGCACTGCTGATATCTTCTTTCGCCAATATCTGACTGATTAAGCCAAAATATTTTCAAAATAACGTTCACAACGACCTTAAAAAATGATTCTAAAAACATTGAAAATCTATTGATTAGATCTGAAAAGGTCAATTCTGATTCTCTATAAGTCTACGATAGCAGTAGGTCTACATATATTTCACGTGATCACCATGAATCATATCATAACCATCACTCTTCTCCTCACCTTTATTTCAATTCCAAAAATTATGATTTTACTTAAATTTTCCTCTAATACACTCAATAAAATAAATGATAATCAGTCAGGCACTGCTGATATCTTCTTTCGCCAATATCTGACTGATTAAGCCAAAATATTTTCAAAATAACGTTCACAACGACCTTAAAAAATGATTCTAAAAAAATTAAAAATCTATTGATTCGATCTGAAAAGATCGATTCTGATTCTCTGGAAGTCTGCGCTAGCAAGCAGTGGGTCTATTTCACGTGATCACAATGAATCATATCATAACCATCACTCTTCTCCTCACCTTTATTTCAATTCCAAAAATTATGATTTTACTTAAATTTTCCTCTAATACACTCAATAAAATAAATGATGATGTTTGATGGATGAAGTAAACTGAAACTGAAAGGGAAACGCCTTTTTCAGCTTGTAAGCGCTTTTGTAGCACGTACCTTAATACAACCACACAAGAGCAAAAATTCATTCAAGAAATACTTTAGGTAGATGGTCAGTGCAGATTAGGGATAATTTGACGAGCATTTAAAAATCACTTTGAAATAGTACATACGGAACGCACATGTACTGCACATATCTGTAAAGCACGTTCAAGGAATAAAAGTATTTAGTGAAGGTATTTCTTTTAATGATGCGATGATAGGTTCCGCCCTTCAAAAACAGACGCTTGCGCTGCGCTTGGCTTTAAAAAAAAGTTTCACTTCAAAATTTATTTCTTTTANGATAGGTTCCGCCCTTCAAAAACAGACGCTTGCGCTGCGCTTGGCTTTAAAAAAAAGTTTCACTTCAAAATTTATTTCTTTTACTGCAACAACATATCAAGCTAAAATAGAGAGGTTAAAGTTATCAATTTAAGACGGTGCAGTAGCAGTAACAGACAGATCGATCACCTTCACAAAAAAATTGTAAATTATGATTTACTGGCTCAGGCTCAGTGCACATGACTATGACTTTGACTAACTGCACTTTGCTGAAAATTGATGGTTCAATCTTTTTGAGTCAAGTTCACGAGGTTGGGGATCGTTTCGTGAAGTGCGGACGTGGACAGGGCAATTTATTTATTTTTTTGATGATATTGATGATGTCAATAATAAATATTATGTATGTCCTACAGCATAATTTTCTTCCTTGTCGATAAAATATTGAAAATGCTACCGCAAAAGCAGTCGCAGCAGCGGCAGACTTCAAGGGAATCAGAAATTACTGGATTTTAGCTTTTCCATCGAACAATTATATTTCAACAATTTATTTCCAAAAGCAAACAAAAGTTAAATAAAATTGGATAACTTAATTGTAGTTTAGTATTGTCGAATCGGGGTGATTTGAGAACCTTAAAATAGCTCAAGAAAGCTCGACGTTTGTACTGTGAATCAATTTAAAATTGAAACGAAATACGACTTCAACTTTAGCAGTGCTTACCTGAGGAGATTAAAAAACGGAACATGAAGCAAGTTCCGTTTTCTAATTTGTAATCACTTTATATTTCTTAGGCATAAAATATTTTCGCTTTTACAAGAGGACAAACCTCACATGTGTCCACCTCCCACAGTCATAATAATTATTGCATTGCTCTTTGAAAAAGGCTAATGCACCTATGCAAGAGCTGAGGCTGAGCCAATAAATTAAATAACCACGTGAAAAAAGCTCATTGTTTGAATATTATCTTCTTCAATTTTGACTTCCTTTAGGAAAATTGCTCTTTCAAAAAGGCTAATGCACCTATGCAAGAGCTGAGGCTGAGCCAATAAATTAAATAACCACGTGAAAAAAGCTCATTGTTTGAATATTATCTTCTTCAATTTTGACTTCCTTTAGGAAGGAAATGCACCTTTTCTTTGTAATGCAAGAAGAGAGAAGTGATGATGGAGAATTAAGCTGTAAAGAACAAGTAGTTGTCTAGCGGTAGTAGAAGCAGTAGTGGTGATGGCATAAAGAATAAAGACAATAAAAAAAGTTTTTAATTCTCCTCAGCCTACGCAAACTAAACACATGATGACGCCTCGTAGGAGGAGGAAATATAAAAAAGGAAGTGATAATTAACACATTGTGGTGTGATGGTGTAGTGTAGTCATCATAAAGAGTCGGCAGGATGATCATAAACACTGGTGTGATAATGATTGTTATCACCTCTCTGACTGAGGCACAACAGACTCTGAAAGGGCTCTGTAGTGTAGATTCAATTTTTCATAAATTAATTTTTTTTATATTTATCAATCTGTCATTGCTCAATTTCTAGATTTTATGGTCTTTTGTAATTTTCACGAGTAGGTACTAGTACACGTACAAGGGTACAAGGCACGTATTTAATGTTGCATTATTTAACCGGAATATGCGAGCTTTCGAAGAGAAACGACGGATGCTCTCAATCTGATATAATTTTTAAAATTAATTTGTCACAGACAACTTAATTTACTAAAGTGCCCCACGTTCACGTTAAAAAAGTGGTCGAATAATGTAAATATATACCTATACCTTTCAATCAATTGTCCCTTTTCATATGAAACCTATTGATCATAATAAATATGCATACGCCAGAGCCAGAAAACCTATCAGTAGTATATGCTTTATTCCAGTATGCAACGCAAACAACCTGGCGATCCCAAAGCACCGAAAACCTCGAATCTGTTTGAAGTTTGAAACCTGCTTGTATGTAATGCAAGTATGCTCAAATGTACTTTTATAAAAATAAAACATGGATTATGCATCGTATTCAAATTCTTCCTGTCGACGGGACATTAACTTTCTAAGGGTGGGATTGTAAGCTTGTGACTGTAATTGTACCGATTTTATATTATGTAACTTATTATGCTGGATACGAGCCACTCCATCTGTTCTGTCTGTAAATCCCAATTGACTGCCTGAAAAGTGCAGCGACTCCAAAATACCGCTACAAAAGTTCAAAATAAATTTCTCCCCGCTTTCTTCAAAGCCAGCTCAAATACAGATCATCTCAGAACTAAGATTTTTATAATAAAATAAATAGTTCCCAAAATAATATTTCCTTATCCATGCCATAGTTTACATGGATTTTCGCCCTGTATAAGTACCTACTTTTATTTCTCCATATATCTTAATGCGTTCACCAATCCTTAATTTTTGAAATGATCTACGATCACAGAATCACAATTAAGGTAAAATGCAATAATCGTCCATCAACCCCCAATAATAAATACAAACTCATTTTCGCCATATGGAGACCACCACTCTATCACCATCACCAAGCCCAAGCCCTGACCATTACCATATTATACCTAATGCCTAAATGCTCGTAATAAATAATATTATTCCATTACATTTCCATTCCACATCAAATAATCATTTCTACTCCTTTCCCAATATACATAAAATAAATAAATACTCAAAAGGTGAAACCCGCCTACAAACATTTTTTATCTCTAATCGTGTCAACTACTCACCAGTAAAAATTCACCTTTCGAAAAAAATCCCGTCAAATCAATACGAGTCCAAGTCCATTTAATTTGCATTTCTCGTACATACCTAAAGAGCCCTAAATGCGAATATGTTCTGACCATGAGATAATAGGAATAATTGATGGTGATGATGAATATTCACATTAAAAAATTAAATCACAGAAAAAGAATCACTCAAACACGATTTTGCTTCACTTTACATATTAATATTTTTTACTCCTAATGTATCTGGGATATTTTTTCTAATGACCTGTCAGCCTACATTAAAATAAAATATGTTATGATTCACATTTTCACAAATTCATTTATGTATATAATCATAAAATAATTCACGCACACAAATATATATTTTATTATGAAAAAAATTCTACGCGAAAGTGTCACAGTCCCATTTAATTTGTTTCAAATTAGATTTGTTATGTGTGAAAAAGTATATTTACGATGTGTGTAGTGTACCGTGTAACTTGGTAGTGCCCTCATAGCCGCTAAAGCTGCATATGTAATTTGATTTATTTCATGTCATGCGAATGACTTGACTCACATCCCACAAGAATTAAACACGCACATTATGCACATTGTCTATCCATAAAAAACAATTAACTTACCTAAGCATGATGACGATAACATGCTAAAAATGTTCTTCAAACTTAAATGAATTCAGGGAGATAAATAATTTGTGAGTGTGAATTGATCAAAAAAAATTGATCAAGGAGAAAAAAATATAGGCACTCCGTGTAACTAGTTCCGTTTAGGATCCCAGGAGATCACAATCATCCTCGACTAAAAACTCACAATTGATCAATTGACAGTCGAAGTCGATGGATGTGAACTTGTGAAAAGAAGATGGTTTATGTCGATGACATGACAAGTGACGTACAGTAGTTTGAGCCATGAGCAGAGTTAGCGGTTCTTCTCTGAATGAGAATGAGACTTGATTTGGCTTAGAGTTAAAAATCCAAATAAATGAAATAGCTAAAATTCCACATTTGCTCGACTCGTCGTAGGTAAAATATTTTTTCACAAGGAAAACGGGTATTCAGAGCAAGGTCAACTAGATGAGGAGGAGTTGGGATGAAGCGATGAACCCTACCTATTCCACTCTACTGAAAGTGAATTTGGTTTGGATTGGAATTCTCGAGCCTACCTTCGCATCTCGTATCACTTTACTGACCAAACAAACAAAAAAGTGTTTTTGTCTTCTTCTTCCTCCTCCTCTAAATGTACAGATCTATGTGAAACATAAATATGCAATGACGATGACTATGACGGCTTTTTTTGAGAAACTGTGAGTTGATTTGAAGGTATTTGACATTTGACAAACTTGACAGATCCTAATTACCGGACTACTGTTTGCAGCATGGACATGGACATGATGATGATGATGATCGAGGGGCAATAAACCACTCATAAAAATTAAATGGCCATGAAGCCATTTGAAGACCATCAAATCATCCAAGAAATCCTTTTACTCTTGTTCTTGCTCCCTCTGCTACGTCCATAAATAAAAATTTAAATTAGATTAGGATTACGAGCCAAGCCAAACACCTCGCCAACAGCGAAATATGACGTTTTAAGGATTTCTGCATGAATAAAATATATTTATAAATAGTTTTTATTGGCGAGAGTGAGATGACCATTAACCACCATAAAAACAATTGCATCTGTGGACGAAAATATAATCCAAATCCAAAAGTAGTTTCACTTTCTTTGTGAATTCCTCCTCCGACTTACGTACATGACTTATGGATTGGATGACATGACACGCAATAAAAATCAAAGACTTAATAAGGGAATAACTAAAATTGACAGGTGGACAAAAGACATGAAAATTGGTCGAAGTCGAGCGGCGACATGCCAGATGAGACCAGACGAGATGAGTAATGGTCACAATGACATTTGACATTGAACTTACTTGGTTTCTGATTGTTGTTCAGTTCAATGTAGTAGAGTAGGTGGCATTAAATAAGTATAAATAGGAAGGTAAAAATATGTTTCCCCATTCAAGGTTACATACAGAAGATCATCACAGTCAATATATTATGTCCGTGTTTGTTTCGTCGCCCTTCCGATATTTTCAATTGGAATGTGAATGTACTATGCACTATGCACACAAAAGAAAGAAATTGATCTAGGTAATATACATGTACATCTGTCAATAAAGAATAAATATTTTTCTAAATAGGGCGATGTGTTAAGCCCAAGCCCATAATTAAAGTCGCGAAATGAGAAGGTGGTAGTGAGTAGTGACCAAATGAACGCTATCAATCATAAAAGTGCTACATGAATAAATAAACAAAGACTAAATCACGCCTACTTTGTCGTCAATACATAAGCACATGTCCCCTAATTAATATTTTTTTCAATCACGTATGTTTTTTTTGCAATAAGGAACTCCATATCCTTATTTTTGGATGAAGGAACTGAAGGATTAATCTTTAACTTCTCCTAAAAAATAAAAGTTTTGCTTAAAAATAATTCCGATGTTTGATGGATTTAATTAATTAACTTAAGAAAAAAACAAGTCACCTCCAAAAGCTTAATGGCTTTTCAATCGATCGACGAACTGAAGGGAAAATACATGTAGCAGTCCAATTTTCAATTCCAATATTCCAAGAATACATTTTACGTATATTGCAAAACTGGAGTGAAAAGCTAATTAAGCAATAGTCAATGAATTCATTTTTAAGTACATTGGGAAATAAATCGATCTGTAAAAGGTAGTCGAAAAAATTTTAATTGGCGACAGCGATCGAAATGGTAATTGGGTGTAGTAGGTACAAAGTACAAATCCACTTATTTAGGCAGCAGCATCCACGACCGCGACCGCAGCGTTTCGAAACAACCAGAACCAGCGGAGGAGGACAGTATTACTTGTCAAAGTCACAAAGAAAAAAATATCTCAGGCGGAATAATTAATTCCACAAAATATCCCTGAAAAAAAGAATCGACCACTTGACCATAGCGAATTAGATTATTTTCGTATGAAAAAAAAAATATTTTACGGACAAAAAAGCATAATATTTCTAACCACTTCCTCTTCACATTTAATCACGTTTAAGGCCTAGGGACTTACCGAAAATGCATAGAGATAGAGATGTAAAAAAAAATATTTTTGAAATATTTTTGCAAATGGCAAATTGCGAGATGCTCATCCTACTTTCGTGTTTGCAGATTTTTTGTCAAGTGTCTTGTGACTTGTCCATAAAAAGCCCAAAGCGACGACAGGCCAGGACACGACCCCACCCAATCCTGATATATAATTTTTTTACACTGATGTAGTGGCGTTTGTGACCAATAAAATATACACTACAAGGCTTTAAAAACCTATATTAATGATATGATAATGATGAATGGGCGGATAAATGGTTGTTGGTCGTTCGTTTGGTTTGCAGGTGTAGAGCACGAGCTCGTGAAATAAATTGTGGTGACCGTAACACTTGAATTAAGGAAAATGGGAAAAAAGTGGTGCGAATGCGAAATAAGAATCCCGTCGACCTGTCTGTATGTAAGTTCCTTCATTTAAAAAGAGACAAAAGCATTTCTTTCTCTTGGGCACGTGGGCTAGGAATAAATTATATTTTTTTGCAATGATAAGTCCCCTTGGCCATGATCAACCGATTTAAGATTTTAATCCAAAAAGACAAAGAAATCCTTAAGCTATAATATTTACCTAAATAGTAATTTAATTATTTTTTTAAGAAGAAAAAACAGAAGCGAGGCTATCCGCAATCTGTAAGCTCCCTAGACTAAGGGGCTATCTATAAAATATGTTACGGTTTACAGAACATTTTCTTAACTCCCGCCCTTTTCATTGGAACAGGATAGGGTCGCAAGTGGCAAGCGAAGGTTAATGTAGTTCCCCACGTCCCAGATTCCCTCCCCCTTCGCGTAACGTGTTTAATGAACTTCCCCTTAAGTATAGGTATTCTCATTAATATTGTGCATTAGTCACACCTGAATGAACAATGAAGACGCGAGAGAGATGAAAAATGAACCTTAGAAATAGAATGCATCTTAATCTTCAAAAAACCTACATGCGGCAACTTCGTGAGAATCAGAGTTGATTAAAGGGACTAAATACGACTATGCCAAAGACAGAGTTAAGAGTTTAAACAGTGGAACTGATT
>JAHZNI010000374.1:0-10985 GCA_027744415.1 Seira ritae
ACCACCACATAGATAACCATCGTATTCCCCGCCAAGCCAACGAGGCAGACGAGTGCGAAAAGAATCTGCACGAAGAAGTGGATCCATGGGGGTCCACCACTCATTGAATTTTGCTCCTCTATTTCCAGCATGGACTGCCAGGTATGGTGGCACGAGTGATTGCCATCGTATTGCAAGTCAGTCAGATTATTCTTGATCAGGTCGAATAAGTGGGTGCAGTTCTCATGCAAGGTTGGATCGTCACTAATGTTTTGTGGGGTAATGGGGGATTCTTCAGTTGTCCAAGACTCATTAGTCGCCATCATCGTCACTGTCCACGTGAGTTCGGAGACGAGAGTGACAGCGATGGCTATAGACTTCGTCTCTTAGAAGTCCAAAATTAAAGCGAGGCAATTTCAACTTGCCAGTTGTTCCGCCTATTCCAGGGAGATTGAGGAGAGTGACGCTGGTCCTGTTTCCAGAAGAAGAGAACAAAGTCAAATATAAAAGTCGCATGACAAGAGTCAGGCTATGTACTAAATAAATTTTTTTTATTTGCAGTTGGTCTTTTTAGGAGAACCCTCATTCGATTGAAAACGCAATAATCTCAACCTCACCATCCCTCAACATAGTCAATGTTATGGAGGCATGTTGGACAAAACCTATGCATACCACCACATAGATAACCATCGTATTCCCCGCCAAGCCAACGAGGCAGACGAGTGCGAAAAGAATCTGCACGAAGAAGTGGATCCATGGGGGTCCACCACTCATTGAATTTTGCTCCTCTAATAGTCAATGTTATGGAGGCATGTTGGACAAAACCTATGCATTGTCAAAGACTTGAAAGAGGACGAAATTAAAAATATACCTAGTGTTTCCTCCCCGAGAATTTGCATTCGACAGGATTCTAATAATGCCTGCAATACAACACCTCAATTTCGGGTAATAAACGCATGTATGAGCAGTGGTGTGGTGAGATGATGAATGGTTCTGGAAAAATTACAGAGATAGATATATTTCTGCGTGTTTTCACTTACTCAGCGTTTGCCTCACATCTGAGCTAATTTTGGCATTCAATCATCAAGCTTTAACAAAAACAACAATGACCTCGTCGATAAGGTTTAATTAAAATAGTTTTTTCATCCTATGTAAGTATTTCATCATCGAAAGCAATCAGAACTTATTGTATATTTCTCTTCGAAAATCAAGTCTAATAAATAGGGTTAGGTAGTTAAACTTTTGACGTCATATAGATTACAGTGCAGATATATGTAGCAGTAAAATGCGCCTCGAAAAAGCAATAAATAAACTCGATTAGAATTAGGATGGTGAAGGGGGTGGATGATGTTATTCACGCTCTGGTGACATTGCGAAAGATATGAAGCCACATTAAAGGAGACAAAAGGAGAATCTCACCTTACCCACCTTGATTGCGTTTTCTCCCTTAGAATCACAAAAACATGAAAACATCAGCCAACCAACGCCACACGCCAAATAAATTATTTTTAAATTTTACTTAGTTTAGAACTACGCAGTTGAGTTCTGAAAAGCACAGACATTGAGTAGGGTTGCGTATGAATGGAATATGTAATTGCAAGCTTCAAGCTTCTTGAAAGGAGATCATGAATTAGGCATAGAAGTTAGGAGTTGTAACCGTCTTTCCAGATGACTACACAGGCAAACCAAAATGGAAAATTTTGTATTCTTCCCTTGAGTCTGACAGGCATATATGAGTTACGTTAAGTTATTAATGAATGATGTGTATTCATTACGAGGTGAAATGTGATTTTCTACTTGAAGATGGAGGATATTGAATATGCGAGGACAAAGAAATCTCATTTACATTGTGACTTTAATTCAGCGAGAATAATGGCAACGGACGAGGTCTCCCATATGCAATTCATGGCGATTAATTTGATTTCTGTTTTCATGTGGTTTAACCTGGAATCTACTGGAAGAAAATTTAAAGCAGAGCTCCTAGAAGGAAATCACATTGTGTCTCGCGAAACTTAATTACCTCTAAAGTGGAGAGTGGTGGAAGGGGAACTAATGTGATTTTACCTGCTGTCACATTACACCAAGTAGATTTCATGTCAGGAACTTTTGGGGTTTGACATTTACTCTGTATGCAATATAAGGTACCTACTCGAGACATGATTATAGTTTGAGTTAAGGATTCCTTAGAATGATCATAATAACTTTTGAGGTGACTTTGGCAAGCAAAATGCTTTTAGGTAAATAATCTTTCAAAACATCCATTATAGTTGTGAACACCGCAGTAATTACTTATATGAGAGGGCATCTTTCAAAGTGGACGAATGTAATTGGCGCAGAGCGCTATAGTTTGACAGTGACAATAGCAACAGAAATGTGGACAATATGCATTTATGGCATTGTCTCGAAACAAGCACATGCTCTTATAAATTTCAAGATCGTTATAGTCATTTCTATTATAAATATCGTATTTCAGGGCAATGTGAGACAGCAAAACATGTGCAGGTAAATTGGTTTGCAAGAATCAGTCAGTAGGTGGTTAAGTCAATTGATACAACTTCATCTTCCTTTCCCTCTTCTGTCTGTCAGGAGTAATAAAGCTCATGGAAAGTGGAAATGAAAAGAGAGAAATTTTAAGGTGAAATTTGCTGGCTTCTCTTTCCGTCTCAGCAATCAAATTATTTACTGGAATAGTGCCTGACTCTCTCAGTGGTTTCCCTCTTGTGGGACTTGCCTCCTTATTTTGAGGAGCCCTCTCCATGGAATAATGAATTCCTCAGAAACACTTTCTCCTGGTAGAACTTGACTGGTATGATTAGATGTGAAACAAATACTTTTAACAATTGAAACCATTCTCATTTTGATTTCATTTCCTCCCCCACATTTCCTGCATTTTCGCCGTGATTCATTCGATAGAACTGATATCACATCACCGTATCAAATTCGAAAATATATTGGCGTATAAATTTTTAATTGTGACAACAATGTTTTAATGTAATTTGAAGGAGAAGTTTATGTGTGTCTAACGAACCGGTTCGGTCCAACTCTCAGTTTGACCATCATACAGATCGTTAACATTTGATCAAAGAATCATGAATCATCATCATTATAAGTATTCTGACAAAATGCAACAAATACAATGCTGAAAATTAAAAAAAAACTTCATCGATACATGTTTTTCCTTATGAATGTTTTTTTGTGAATTATATTAAGTTCTTTTAGCAACATTTTCGAGTTTGGATATTGTTTAGACTCTACCAAAACATCCTAGATAAGTCAAGCAGCAAATAAGTTCTAGACACTTATGCAACGCGAACACTTCCTGGAACAATTTCAGGAAAGGTTAAATGAAGACGTCGTCATGGTCTCCTCTGTATTTATTTCCTTATGTTTTAGGGAAAATTGGTAAACGGATACCCCACAGCGACGTGGTCCCTGCTGACAATGATCCGTAGTGAATTTCTCTGTGCATATATTTCAGAAACCCAAGGTTACTTTCTCTTGCGACCAAAGGCTAGGCAATCAAAGGCTTTCTAGTAGAAGTCACATAGCCATGTTATATCAAAGCTTTTCCTTGGAATTTGCCTCGACAAACTAGAAAAGATCTATTTCTTTCTCAGCACCTGCCCCAGGTGCTTGCTTAAACACAAAGCAATAATACACATACACACACGAATCTTCGTCTCAAACTCAAATTACTCCAGGTCTCATTCCTTGCATATTTCAACCGAATTTTAATAACGCAGTTACTCGAACTCTGCCGTTTGAACAACCTGTGTCATGAAATGCCCCTCCATATAACTCTCCATTCTACCTAATTTGTTTACTTGCCACGAGCCGAAAGCCATGTCATAAAAACCGAGACAATAATGCACACAAGTGCTGCATATCGCATTCCATGTTCTCCAAAAGTCATATATTCATTTTGTGACATATGCTCTGTTTTACTCAAGCTGATAGCTGAGGAATATCTACCAGCTTTGGTAAAAGTACGTATTCAAGATTCATTTTTCCACTCAGTGATGGAGAAAATTGCTGCTTAAAAGCACGGAGGCAAGACCAGGTCTACTATTTCTATTCCTCGACATTGTTTGTGTGTCACACGCTCTTTTCCCACAAGTATTTACTAAACATTGTACGAAAATAACGAAATAACATCCATACAAAATGAAATTGTTATCGGGAGCCTTTCTGTTGACCCAGTTGCCTCGCCTGCTTGAGGAAGAAGAGGCGTCGTCTTTTCCCCTCCCATCTTAAATAAAATGACAATAAAATCTGGAAGAAAATTTTCATGCAACGTGATAAGGCCCGTGGCAGCCATCGTCGTCGTCGTCATCATCCAGTTAGGCTAGCAGCAAACAAAAAAAACTGATCTTCCTCGCACCATGAGTTTCATTCTTGGAAGTAGACTCTTGTCTTAAGTCATAAAAGGCTGGAGATGGAGTATGGAGTCATGTTGAGCATGCTTTTCTTTCTTGGCTCCTTCACAAATAATTTGCAATAAAGAAAGGGAGCACATAGCTTGACAATGTCAAGCTCTATCTTTCTTCTAATTCGCGAATGGGGAAGATGATGTGGTCTCGCAGTCTCGTCTGGTTTGTGTTCATCGAGAGAAAAAGAGTAATGTCCTGACATTGTTCTGTGCAATTTTTTCCCTACAATACGCAGTCATTGACCAGTGTCCCATGTGTAATAGGAAGAGGGGCATGCCACACCACTCCACTCCACAGGACGTGTGTAAATGGCTCTGCTTGCAAGACAAGCAAGGAAATTAATGGAGGCTATTTTGTGGGGAAATCTAGTGAAAGTGAATGCACTTTGTCCTCCGTGCCGCTGACAGTGATACAAAGTAGTCTTGTCACAATTCTTTTTATCTTACTACTTTTTTTTATGACAAAATCTCTTATGATTTGGACTTTGGACTAGTGACCATTCCAAGATCGCGGAAGAGGAATTTCTTTGTAAACGGACTAGTACGACTCGTCCCTTTTGCCTTTAATATTAGATATTTGTATTTCCCAATAAAATTGTGGAGAAACAATGCAGATTGAATATTCGTTCATGCACCTCAGAGTATGAGCATGAGTCACGCATAAAGCGTAAAAAATGCTCTCATTCTCCTTCTTGGAGAAATCATTGAATTAACAATGGATGTACCATGCCAGTATGCAGTGCAACATTGAATTCCACCTAAAAACTAGAACAAGAGAAGAAGTAAGTAGGCTTTCTCTTTTGGATTCATTCCAATTGGAATCTCGACATCGTGAAAGTATTCCATGTAAGGCATTCCTGTTCGTGATGAGAAACTGAAAGTAGATGACAAAGCTTGAAGAAACGTGATTTTTTCTCTCTCCACGAACATCAAATCAGTTTTCCAGGAGGAATAATAGGTCTCCGACTAATAATATTATCTTCTTGCTTTTTTTCATGAATAGGAAATGCCTGCAAAGAAACATGAGAAAAATATGACGAGATGTTTCATTCTCTTGTCTTTTGTCTGGTGGTGATGTGAAAAGTCAAACCGCAAAGATAAAAACAGGAACAAGAAGTCGAAAACAAAAACGAAATTAGAATCATGCGGCAGCAGCAGGTTTATAGTACATCCAGTAACAATCCAATCATTTTCTATCTGATACTTTGTAATTTGTACCATTTTCATCTAGATTTAGAAATCCGTAAAACCACTAGATTCCATCATTCGATAACAAACAATCTTTGGTTTAAAATGGGATGAAAAGTAATCTGAAAATGTAATGTAATGTATTTTGGAACATTGTATCATAAGATTTTTGCGGAAGCTGCTCCATACTCCATTTTGAAAATAGATAGGAACGTACAGGGAATTAGCTTGTCATTCCTATTTATATTTCAATGAGTTCACTGCTTGAATTACGTCTTCAATTTTTTCTCTTTTCTGTAATTTCCTGCATGCCTTCAAGACTCCGCATATCATCTTCCACTACACATGCATAATAATAAAAAGGCTCTGATTGAGTATGGAACATTTCTCATTCAAACAGTTTCCATCCCATCAATTTCATTCAATGTCATTACAAGGATTCAATTCATACAAATAAACAGAGGAGTACTCAATGAAATCAAACCTTTCTCCGGTTCCGTCTGTCGCGGAGAGAAAGGACAGAGAAACATTCGGCGATTCTGGTTTTCGTTTTTCATTTCTTCGCTTTAAAGTACAGAAGCATGATGAAAGACAAAAAGTCGGCAAGGATTTATCCTTCAAACGTCATGTCATGTCACCCAAAAAATGCGCTTACGATAATATTACATACTGCGTTGAATGTAGGTATACTTGTATGAATTTCTACTTTGCAAAACTAATTTTTCGAGAACGCAAAACATTCTCCAACAACGTTGTTTTAAGTAACCTTCCATGTAGAAACTAAACATTGTAATTCAACGAGAGAGGGGAAATGACGTAAGTGAACTCGCGAGTTAATTCCGAGTTTGAGCTTTTGAAATGTTTTTTCCCTTTGAACCTGTTGATGATGATGACGATGAGCAATTCTTTCTAGAACAAAATGAAAGAGTAGCGTACATTTAATACCATCGAGATTCGTGATTCGATTCGTGATGTAATGCGAAGGGAAAGAATCTAAGTATTTTGCTTTACTCTTACAATCACAGTGGTTAATGATGTTAAAGCAAATTTTTGTTTCCTGTAACGCATACATATTATTACGATCTAAAGATTTTGACAAAATATAATTACCTAAGGGAGTGCTACAGATACATGCTCTCATCTTGTTGACAAGACTCATCAAAGGCTTTTCCTAACGAATAAAAATCAAATAAAATTCGGGGACATTGATGTTTACTCTTCCATGATCTACAGAGACATCCATATGCAAATTGAATTAGCTCACACAACAGTAAACAATTATTGGATATTTTTTTCAGGACGGGGTCGGGTCGGGGCAATGTCCACATCAGCAGGGAGGAGGAGATCACATACATATTGACATCAAATCCTGACATTTTTTTTTCTCTTAAGTCAACATATTATTTTTCCAACTTTGTTTCCTTTCTAAACCTGCCTTTTATGTTGTGAATATGCAGTAAAAAAGGAAAGTCGTATTTGCATTCTCAACAACTAACTTAGCCTAGACCAGGGTGGGCTACTTGACTTGTTTCCTATTTTCTAAGTGGAAAATGTACGAAATTTTCCATTCTACTTTCTTTCTTTTTGACTTTGACGTTTTTCTTTCTCTTTGCTTAGCGTGGCTTCTCAGGGAATACCAGAGCTATATACACAGCACAGCACGCAATAAACCGGACTCTGTAGGCCAATAATATCCCAAAGAAGCCTGGGAGAGCAGATTTCCAGATCTTAATCCATTATCATAACTGAAAATGGCTTTGTACTTTATAGCTCAAACCTTTTTTATTTTTGATAATGCAATCATATATTCAGCCTTCAAAAAGTTTAACTGGGAATGGGAATAACACACTTTTCTTTAAAAGAAACTTTTTTTTTGGACAACAATGTGAATTGAGAAGCCATACATTTGAAAAGTTTTACAATCAAGGATAAGCCTTCTCAGCTCGTATTAATAAATGTTTTTGGGGCACAGTAAGATGCCATCATCTCTGTGACGCTATTATGTAGATAGTATCATCAATTTTGCTTTTATCTCTCTTTGTTAATGCTATTGGAACTGGGATTCAGGCTTTGGCTTCAGGTAAATGTAAAATGTTTAGGTGCTTGATTCCAAAAAACTGCCAGTTTTATGGAGCAATTGATATACTTTCTTTTGGTCATTTTATCGGCGAATGGCCATTTATTGTTTATTGCTGGCCATTTCAGTGTGAAAATCCTTTTTTGCGCAGTTAGAGACTCGAGATTCATTCTTTTCGAAGAATTTGAAAAATGTGAACATAAAAACACATGTGCTAGGTTTTCTATGAAAGTATGTAGTTCTTTATTTAATTATCCTGCAGTAATGAATCTTCAGAAGGTAGCTTACATAAATACGTCTTCATTACGTCGAACAATAAACACGTTCGGATTCTTCATTTTATGTACATGTAGTTGTTTTTGCGAAATTCATAAGACTTACGCCTAAAAAGTCTAAAAGTCGGGTGATTTTGAGCGAAAAATATTATATAGACATCCATCTAAATTGCTACATACATACCTAGGCCTGGATGGGGAAATCAGAAACAAGTTTCCCTTAAACCGGATAAATAAAATATGTACATACTATTACTACACGTCTTATTCATCACAGGACAAGTGGCACGGAAGGCAAGCTGTTTTTTCCAAACTCAATTTTTAAAGGCTCAAAGAAGAAAGTAGAACAAAAAAGTTTGAAACAAGCGTTTGTTTGTCAATGACATGTTGTTGGACGGGTGTGATTCCTTAACATCTAAGCAGAAAATAATGACGTGAGTCCTAAAATAAAGTTTTGAAACTCACTTTGGCTTATCCTTAAATCCACCCACTATAACAGACTACCCTACATACATAATATTGATGCACATGCCTATTTCAAGTCAGTCAGCCAGTCTAGAAAATATTTATGTAATAATGGGAAATTCATCATTCAGATCACCTTCAGAAACTTGTCAAACTCTTCAGTTGAAAACTCCAAAGGTTGAAGGACATAAAGACTACGATGTATTTAGGTAAGTATATGGATTTGAAATAGGTACGTACATTAATTTTGAAACTATTATAATCATAGAAGGTCGTAGATTGCATATAATATTTTTTGGCTGGAATAGAGAGTCGCTAATGTAAGCGCAATAAATTACATACCTGGTGCTATACTTATATCATTTTGCTGATGGCATACATATAAAATTTCAAAAGGAATATCTATCCTCATTTTCATTTCATTTCTCTGAATTACAGATGAGCCTTGATGTCCTTTTCAATGTAGTAAAACGTGTAAATGCAGATAATTTGAAATCCAAACAAATACCTACATAACATCATCATCATTCCTCCCGAAGCCTTTGATTATGTCTGTTTTTGGAGAACTTCATAGAAAACTTCATTGCTCGCTTCAGAGGCCATTTCCACCCTTGGACGAATTTTATTTTATTTGGTCATTTCCCAATACTTCAAAGGCGCCTTGCTGCGCCAATGTTTCGAGCCGCTGCCTTCCAGCTAAAATATTTTTTTAAGGATGGCTCTAATAAGCCAGCCTTTTCCGCGTAGTATACTAGGTACTATCACCATCCCCATTTTCGCTTGCTTGAAAACGGATGTAGTAACGTAACGAGTTATTTTTCGACGAGCCTCTCTTTGTAATTTTCATGCATTTTTATGACCACCCGAAAACAGCGATGGCATATTACCCTCCTTTGATATCGGATGAAAATGGTGATGGCATGAAGTTAAACAACTCCTTAATGTGCTTGGAATTGGAATGGAAAGCGAGAAGACAAACTTAGGGTGGAAGATAGAGGACTGCGCAACAGTGCACCGTCTTCTCACTTTGCTTGGTAGTAGGGATTTGAAAGCAGGTTTTCTTTGTGAAGTCAAGTTGTTTTCCTTACCGAGAACTTAAAAGATTTACATTCCTTTTGATACAGCAGAATTGCTCATCTCCGGTTATTTTCAGGGCATGACTCTTTCTTTGTCCTTTACTTTTCAAACTAAATAACACCGCCAAAAAGTCTTAGGTAAATAGGGAAATGACGTGAATTTTAATGCAGAGTACCTGACTTGAAATAAATATAAATTCCCAAAGTCTCCTTTCACCCGGGCATACATAAATACGTTAGTAAGGGGCATGGGAAAGGTAACCTCTGTATATGTATGTATGCATTCGGAAAACTTTAATTTTTTGAGTTCGTCCTCAAGGGATGCAATTCAATTGCGTAGAGTGCTGGCTGATCATTCCTTTTGCGTGATTTTTGTTGTGTACAGTGCCCAAGGATCGCTTTACAAGGCTAAAGGTGGAGTGCGGAATTGACGTAAAAGCATGGATAAGCTTAGTCTCTAGTGAGTTTCTCGTGATGAAAAAAATTTAAATAATTGGAAACAACCGTTCCTATTTCCTATTCTCCCTAATGAGAAATAGCATTTTTTAATCAGGATTGGCACTCTTTGGACTGGTCGTACAAAATACTCTTTTTTGGAAAAATTACTTCCAAAAATTCTATTTCTCTATTTAAATTTGTAATCAAGTATTCACCTAATGAGGCAGGTTTACCGTAAGAATTTTTTTTGTAATGTTATTTTATTCCCTTATGTAATGTGCTGTGCTCTTGAGTGAATTTTTTAAAAATCCATTTGCATTAAAGACTTTCCTCAAAAATCTCCATGGATAACGAGGGCCTATTCTAGTAGGTATAATTTTTGAAGGTATGAGCTTTTCTCGTCGTTTTCGTAAAAGCTAAGGTTGAAGGGGTTCCAGGATTTACATAGACACATTGGAAATTCAACAATCATCGACATATGTACATACATACATGCATTTGAGACTTTGAAAGGAAGAGATGAGATGAGTGAAAGTGACGCGAAATGCATGTTTCCATCCACTTACCCAGCATAAATTATTCAGGGAATGTTTTCAAGATTATTGTGATTATACAAGAGGACACATCGGGAAATACCTCTTGTGCCATGTCATATTGACGACGAGATGAGATGTCAGGACAAGGTGAGATAGATGATGATGATGTACTCAAAACTCATTTAGTGATATACAGCAGAAACGACATGTAGGAACTTGGAACTCTATGATTTCTGGACGGGACAGCTTAAATGACTTGTACATCCGGCTTTGTAAAAGTACACTAATTCACTCATACAACGTCTACCTTATAGTCCCTATGAAATGGGCTTGAGATTAAGAATGTACTATGTACTGCCAATTAAATTATTCCAACTTGGGGAACATGAACAACATTATTAAGTAAACGATAGAATTTTCTCCGTCTTTTTTCTGTAAATGATCCGCACCAAAAATGGAGGTTGAAGGAAAGCACCAACATTTTGTCACATTCTCAATTTACCTTAAAGGGTAAGTAACAGA
>JAHZNI010000375.1:0-13615 GCA_027744415.1 Seira ritae
ATATACAGAGTTTTTAAGCACGCTTTCATTTTTTAGAAACTTCCAAATCAGTGAAGAAGATACTAATAAAATTATGTATAAGAATTTTTTACAAAGAAACAAAAACTAAAGTTATTTAACAAAAAATGCGATCCTTTCATTTAGTTCAAATAAAATCTTTACGCCTTTATTTTTTCATGATGAAGTAAATCCAGCTTAAGCAAACAATGATTAATGATTAAAATACGTTATGTTTGCGTTACGAATGTCGGAATGCGTAATCATTAATAAAGATCCATAGGACTAGGACTATAATGCGGGTAAAAATACCTTATGGACCGGAGGAAATAAAAAGAACAGACCTTCGACTCACGACACTTTTCATTCATTCAACTAAAGTTAACGAAGGTTATCGCTAAAAGATAATATCTTTCCTGAACCGAAATAATATTCCCTTGTTAGCCCATAGCTGAAGCATTTCACACCTTCTCTTTTTGTAATTTTTCAGTGAAAGTTTTCTCAACTCAACTCTACTCGTGGATTTCCAAAATCGTCAAAGCGTTAAGAAGGGGAGGTCCACATAGAAATGACTTAATTAGGCGATTTTCACGACCACGAGCGAGTCGAGTTTGCATGCTGATGATGACATAATCAAGATGAAGATGTTAAGGCCATAATTGCACCTATAATTATCAGATAATATCAACTTCCCAGAAATCCTCAAAAATCCATAGTTTTTTTGGTCATCCTTAAAAAATAAAATGAGATCAACAGGGCTTTACAAGATGAAAGACGAGATTAGGCAATCAAAAATCACAGAGTAAGCATCCCATTAAACCCATCCCCGTGATATATATGGCAAGCATGAATGATCATGATGACAGGGAATTTAATCCGTCTACTATATTCATCCTATTTGCAGTTAATTTACAAGTATCCCATTAAACCCATCCCCGTGATATATATGGCAAGCATGAATGATCATGATGACAGGGAATTTAATCCGTCTACTATATTCATCCTATTTGCAGTTAATTTTTGCGTCATGCATGCAAATACAAATATGTACACATTACATTGCAACAATGCCTACGCGCACGAACACCTCACAAAAGAGCTTTCACTCATGAACAAAATATAAATATGAGATGCCGTGTTCATGTATGTATGTGATGTGACATAGATTTCAATATTTAGGGATAATTTTAGGTAATCATGTGAAGCAGGCAGACACAAAGTGAGCACATCAAATCATCAAAAAGGTTAAATAGGTACAGTTCAAGCACCACCACTTCCATATTTTACCTCAAAGAAAAGCGAAAGGTGACAAATCAAATCATTTGTAATCAAAACCTTTCTGTGCATATAAGTATATGCATGCAACCAGTCCATCCAATAAATATCCTTTATTTTTGAAGAGTTGCTCACTCGTAACTTCATAATCAGGTCATTTGCCTAGTTCAATAGAAGTCACGATGCCGCTCTCAAGCTCAGATTTTATCAGATGGAGAGATGATGATAATAATGAGCATTATAAAAATACATATTTATTATTATTTGGAGAAAAGGCCAAGCAAGCAGAATTAATATTGTCTGCGAAGCAAGTTCATTCTGGCACTTTGCATGAATTAGAAAGAAATGATCTGCCATTCCATTCAAGAAAATAGTTATTAAGTCACTTTCGAGATTTGAATCAATCGACAGAATAGACCAGACCGGCGCATTCATTCATTTGATTTCGAGGCTCTTGAATTCATTCATCGAATTCTTCATCAATCAGTCATCACGTTCGATAGTTCATCTGTTTTACATATTTTTGGTAGGTAGTAGGTAACACCCATCCAATCAATAATAGCGAAGAGACGGAGTCTATTTAAAAATTAACTCTGTCTTGTTTTTGCTCTCCTCCACCGTAGACTTTCTCAAGGTGCAATGCAGCGTGAAGCATGGAGTAAAAGAACTGATTGAAAAAGGTCATCGGAGATAAATCGTAATTAAAAAAGACACAAGAGAGGAATATAAAATGGCAATGTATTTATATCAGCGGAGCTCGAGCAAATTACTTTTTTGTTATGAAAATAAAAACATTGTTTGTTTTCTGGGGTGAGGATAAGTGTCTTATCACTATCACTTTTGCACTCTGCCACAATAATCATTACTTATTACCCATGTACACACCTTGCACTGTCTCAACAATGAAAATTGAACGTAATTTATAGTAATAGTAATTTGCATAATAATTAGAGTTACAAAATATATAATAATAGTGGTACCTAATATGCTTTAATTTTATTTTTAGATCATCAACCATACCAGACCAGTATAACTGCGCAGGTGGTGCAGTCTATGTACTTATGCATACGTATTATTCATTTGAATGTCTTGTCACATCACAGCATGGCATGTAATCGATCAGTGAAGACCACCGTGATTCTTTTATAGGAAGACATTTTTTATATCGACCATGCAAAGCATTATTGCATGCCATTTCTCCATTTCTCTATCCTCAAAGTCCTCAAGGCATACAAGAATCTCGAGGCATTTTCATATCGTTTTGAATTGAAAAGCGACATAAAATTATCCAATGATATTCATATATTATATATAACTTACTTAGATTAAAAAGCTAATCGACAATCGAAATGAGAAAAGGACATTGTCTGTAACAATCGTTCCAATTTTCAACGATATGTGTAGATAGAATCGCTGTCATATCATCAATCGCTATTAAAAAATGTAAGGTTTTATACATGCATACTTCTCATTGGCTTGTTCATTATCTCGTGGGCTTGAAAAGACAGTATTTTTTGTTCGACATATGTACGTATAAAGTTGCATTGATCAGTTTACAGAGAGTTGTATGCAAGTAAGTTCCCACGATTATTCATTCAACCTCAACCTTTTTATTTAAAAAAAATGTTGTTGTTCCCTTTTGCATTTGCAAATGTCTTTTCAAGCTTTTTTGTAAGGTGGAGAAAAAAAGCGAAACGCTTTTAAATACATTTTACAATTTACAAACGACAAACGCCTCCGAGCCAACAGCGTCTGTGATGTAGACAGGCGAACACATTATTGAGGGAATTACAATGACGAATTGTAAACTGTGAAGCACCTCGCTGCGCAATTTGAATTTTAGAAGGTGATGGTGACGGTGACACAAGGGCCTATATACGATGCCAGTTGGAAAGGAATTGATAATAGTACCTACCAACTACCAAGCCACGGACTTTGAATGTCCCCACGTGAAAAATAAATGGTAAGTGACATGCGGAGAGGAGTAGATTAAAAAATTGTTCCTTTTTGATACAAATATGTAATTATCATGCGTTTTTAGGTATCAGTTACGCATTGTAAATCTCATGACTCATCATGGAATATATGACACTGTTGTAGGCAAATTGTAAATTAGTAGATGTAGATAGCGCATGTAATTCAAAACTATTGTTAAAAGCCAAAAAATTATCTAAAATATTCAAGGTTATGTTTTGGCAAAAATAGCATGAAGTTTAAAGTTGTTTTGGACTTTAGGTTTACGATGTGACAGAGGAAATTATTACTACTTATGTTTTAAACTTTGAACAAGAATGCTTACATGCACAACAATGACATAAATTCTTTTTTTGGATGCTTTTCAGAAAAGGACTCACTGACGTATGAAGGTTGAGATCACAAAAATTACAATTAAAATTAGTTGTACCCTTTGCACTCGATAGGAATACCTACATGTACATACATAGAATACATCATGTCATTTTTTATGCAACCTAGTTCAGTTCTGAAAAGTAATGCTGACCTTACAGTTACGCTCATGTAATTATAACAAAGCCAAAATAGGAAATCGTCAAATATTTAATTGAAATAAAATTAGTGCATAAGAACACATGCATGTTCCAAGTTTGGCAAAGTGCTGAAATCAGTGCAGCTCATTTTTCAATTTTTAGAATATTTGTTTCCTTTTGAAAATTGGATTTTGCAAAACCTAAAATATCTTAGGTTTTTATTACACCTGTTTAAGTTCAATGAGTCATTGGGAAATCATCGTAATACTTAATTAGGGAGCGTCCAAAGGACTTTTTGCAGCTTGCAGTACCCTAAAAAAATTATCACACTTGATTTCAATTTGTTTAGCATGTGCTAAACCCGAACGAAAGTACCTGCATGTGCAGAAACACAGTAAGGACACGATGAGAACAATTTAGAGCTCTTTAAGTACTTTTTAATATGGAATAAAACGAATACTTTCCTTATTTTCATGAAAAAGTGCTGATCAAGTTATCACTATTCCTCTAATTTTTTTGGGATGTTTTCCCTTCATTTTCTACCTAAATGAAAGTAAATGGACGACTTTCATTTTGAAAAACAAAAAAAACAATGCAATTTCATTGCATTTAGTAATCCTGAGAAAGATGAAGAATGAAAGACTCAGAAGCAGACGGTACACAAAAAAACAGCTCGCTTGGCTCAGCACGCACCTACAACTATGAGGTTGATGAACATAATAAATTTACGGACACCTCATCATCATGAGACAGACGACTAGATACCGATTCGAATTTGAAATCTACCAAAAAAAGTAGGCACCGCACGAACCATATTACTATGAGGAGGAGGACAATGAGTTGTAAATTGTAAATAAAAAAAGTGTTTTGAACTTGATACGATACTCATTTCTAAAAAAAACAGCTCGCTTGGCTCAGCACTTACCTACAAATATGATGTTGATGAACATAATAAATTTACGGACACCTCATCATCATGAGACAGACGACTAGATACGGATTCGAATTTGAAATCTACCAAAAAAGTAGGCACCGCACGAACCATATTACTAGATACGAGGAGGAGGACAATGAGTTGTAAATTGTAAATAAAAAAAGTGTTTTGAACTTGATACGATACTCATTTCTTGAGTAAAAGTGGAAAGAGGAAATTCAAGTTTAAATTGTTTGATATGGAAAACGAATACGTACGTACTTATTTTTTCTCGAAAAAAATGTATGGATTGCAATGCAATGCAATATAATTGCATTGAAAGAAAACCTCGCGAAATATCGCCTTAAACCTCAATGATTAGAGAAAATTGGGTTGTTTACGTTGATGAGGACGCGACGCTTGGTCTCAATTTTACCTTCATGGTGGATCGCACGAAATAAATGTTTTGAATGAAGACAAGTTACATGGATATCCTATTGATGCACCGAAGAGCCATCAAAATCAAGGTTAAGTGAGATGTTATTAGGTTTACCTATGATGAGGACGCGACGCTTGGTCTCAATTTTACCTTCATAGTGGATCGCACGAAATAAATGTTTTGAATGAAGACAAGTTACATGGATATCCTATTGATGCACCGAAGAGCCATCAAAATCAAGGTTAAGTGAGATGTTATTAGGTTTACCTTAAAAGGTTTCCCAAATAAATTACAGTCAAAACGTTTTTTTTATCTCTCAAGAGAAAAAAATCTCCTTTACTAGATTTATTTCCTCGTGCTTCTTCAACTTGATTGAAGATGGTGAATCGATGAGCAATTTCTATTTGAGTGAAGCAATAAAAAATTCCTATATTTATTGACAGTTGCTAGTTTAATTCTAAAACTTGAGTCAATTTGGAATTAGTACATGAGCATACCTACATAGACGATCGCCTTTTAATAAAATTTGCTGATGCGATCTTTGAAAGAACCAGAATTGGCATTTCATCCAACGGATGCATTCAATTTTGAACACCTTCATCATCATTTTGAACATCATCATTTTAAACATCATCATACTGAGCATAATCATCATCTTGAGCAAGTGTGGGTGATAAAAACAAAACAGCGTCAAAGTCCTACGCTCCAGCCTTTAGAATTAAACCGTCGATATCATGAAACTATGCATCATGAAGTTCCATTGTCAACTTAAATTCATCAGAATTTATTTTCTCTTTCATTTCTTTGGGACCTAAAATGCTCCCTAGCAAAGGTCAGCTCACATTTCACACGTGACATGTTATTTCTATATTGTAAATTATCGCGTTAGCAGACAGACGGACATAATGAGATTGTCCACCGTATAAAGTAAGAATCTATACCGATTTCAAAAAATGATGATGAGCAAGCAGCAAAAGTGCTTGATGATGCCTCCTTCCTTTTTCAAACAAAACAATGCACTTCCTCATAAAAATAATTCATTCTAAAATGTCCCGTCATTAATTTCTACATCGCTGATTGTTCCTGTCCTACCCGTCCCATACATTCAGCCAAAGCGCGTGGACTCTTACTCTTGTCAGTGTGCACTCTAGTTAAACTTGAGTCACGAGTTAATGATAGAGCAACACAGAATTTTTTCTAATGTATGTCTGAAAATGGAAAGCGAGACACTGCACATTTTTTATGTTCACTAACTCCATTCGCCATTCATCCGCGTAAATACAATGTATTATGTATCGTCTATAATCATTTATTTGTGACAGCGACAGCAGCGGCAATTTTCTTATCGACTCTCCTCAGACTCAAAAATGGATTGAAAAACTTGAAGATGATTTCATTAGTGCACTTTTTAGGGCTGTCAGACCACAGATGCATTCACCACAATTTATTGAGGCGCTCCGTTTTTAGAGTATTTCAAAAAAAACAAGAACATCTTCAATCTACCTACTCCTTTCTTTCAATTCAAAGTCAGAATGTAAACTTTGAACTGACAACTCAAGTGCAAGCATTTTTTCAAAAAGCTCCTGCAGAGTGCAAATGACCACGGTCACCTCAACTTAAGCAGTGGCAACAAATATAATGTGGTATCGAGTATCGACTTCCTGACACTGACACCACCTGAAAAGGCCGCGCCTTTAAACCAAAACGGTTTCAGAATAAATATTAGGAAAAAGTTTTATTTGAAGCGATTTATATTATTTTTGCATTTAAAAAAAACTGGTTCTTTTCAACTGTTTCACCCAGTTTCATTTGTACATGAAAACGTAAAAAACTTTTCATTGTGATTCCTCCAAAGTCGAAAATAATAATTTGTTGAAAAGTTCAAAACTTGACAATAATTTTTTTGTTCTGTAATGCGTATCTATAAATTCCAAGCATGTTCATGCACAGAAAAGAATAGTTAGTAATTTGAAAATTAAAAGTAGTAAAAACTTGAGCCATAAACTATATATCACAAAATATTTATCACCATTTAAGCATTTCCTTGTAGCTCGTTGCGTTGCATTCACATCTTCAAATTATTAGGTACATAGCTACAGATCCAATTATTTTTTAGTGAAATGGAATGATTAATCTTTTGATATGAATCACAAAAAATTACTACCCTCTGATTATACACCTTTCTAATCAAATGAAATGATTTCATTTTGCATTTTTATTTTTATGCTCCTAATTTGACCTTGGCATTGGATTGGGCTTGGTGATGCTGCTGATGCATTTTTTACACCCTTCTTCTTCCAAGCCAAGTAGGTAACTTAATTCTTTGATTGAATGCATGCGTGGTAGTAAAAATGGCTGATGTTGATTCAATTATCTATACAAAGATGAAGGGCACTGGGCAAAGTTGTACTTTAATCAAGTTTTTCATGATGACGATGACGATGAGACTGAAAGGGACGATGTGTATGATGCATTGTATTATTGTGTAGCTGGTGACCATCTTCAAAAAGGGAAATTGCATGACCTTGAAGCAATTTAGGATGGGCACGAGACACGAGAGCGAACTCTCGAATTCAATGACAGAAAGCGGTAGGTACTAAAGTCAAGTCACTCACTCAGACATAACTGTTCTCGTTTTTGCCCCCCCAATACTTATTTTGCAAAAAGTGCATAAAAAGCTTGATGGAATGACGCAGTCAAATTAAATGGTTTGTACCAGGAAGAATGCAAAATTTTCTCATAATTTTTACAAAATGAATTAATCTATCTAAAAAAATTTCATCAACAATCGACAATTGACAATTACTAATGCAGAGATTTGAGATAGAGATCAAAGGGGGAAGTCTTCGGCAATCGATCCTTTTTAACACCTGTCTAATCGAATGAAGAATTGTTCATTTCGAAGAAATGAAACTTGGTAGCCTTAGAGCATGGATTATGGAATGGATGGTGTGCATGTGCTGTGCTCTTGTGCATTTCTAATTTCCATCAAAACAACATCGCTTAATTAGAAGAGGACTAAAAGACAATAATAATCAACATCGACATCATCATGATTTCCTCGAACAAAATAAATATTAAATTGACTGGGAACAAAATATTTTAAAAACTCGTGATGGCAGATCACGACTTCTAATGGTGATTAGGCACTGGCACTACTCTTGTTGATTTCGGACAATGCAGAAATTGCCTGCATGCCCCATCCATGATGATGCACTCCTCAATCATTTTTTCATTAAGGCGTAGGTACATAATGTCTTCAGGATCTATAGATCCTATAAACTATAAACTTCTGTCAATCAATCCAATTCTATTTAAGATGATTGCGTAGATGTATCGAATACAACAACTACGCGTCGCAAGGGGGTCATCGATCCGATCATGCATCATCGAATCCCCCGGCTCTGGCTTGGCGGAGTAAATTTATTTCTGATGATGATGACAAAGATGCGGATGCAATTCTTCAGCAAGTTAGGTAATCGTAGTAATCGTACTTCAGCTTTGTTTTTACTTTATGCATCACTTCATCTCAGACTCAGGTCTCAGTACATTGTTAGTCTAAAGGGAGTACCTTGTAAAAGAAAAGTCCTCGTAAAGAGGACCATTAAAATGATTTAGCATTGGCATCCCTTTAATTAAGCATCCTATTTTGCTATTTTCCTTGTCGCTTCGAAGAAAAAACAATGCCCCTCTTAAATGCTTCGCCACTTTTGGACATTGACATTTAAGCGTTTTGGCACCATTCAAGTGCTAATTGACGACAAACAGAACATAACTGCGAGAATGCTGGTATGGTTGGTATGTAGTAGTTTGCTCGGTAAATAGAGCTCTTGAAAGCACTCAACTGTGTTTGAGTTACCAAAGGACTTTTAATGGAAGACAGCAACATAACAGCAACGATAACGATAGGTCGGCCAACAACACATCATCATGAGATCGAGATGAGCCATCATGAAACCATAACGGACTTAATTATAGTACTTACATACAACTTACAAGAATTGAATTGAATTGGGCGAAGAAAGATGTTCATGCAATGGCCATGTACTCTACAATGCGTAGGTAAATTCATTTCGCTAAAATTGTTTGTTTGATTGTTTTAAGGTTGTGGACTTACGTGGGATTTCCTTTAATGAAGGATTCATTTCCATTTTTCGGAGTGAGATCCAACAATGCTCTCTCTTGGCCATCCATGAGCTCCAAACGGTATCCACCCTGAAAGTAATCAATATCAATGGAAATGTTGTAAATTGTAAACAATTTCATTTTAAAGTGTGGCTCTTTAAATATTTTTCAAAGTTTTCTCGTTAACTAAATAAATTATGGCAATTTATTATTCAACTCATGTAACGCTTCTTGATTTCACGTGATTAATTGACTTCCCCAAAAGACAACTTTTACATTCCTACAATCAATTTAAACTTTTATCTTTAGTCAAAATCGACGCGTTCCATTTACCCACAATAAAAATATTTTATTACATAGATGCGCAGTGTAATGAAAATGAATTCGTGATGATGACAATAATTTTGCCAAAACATACATGTCTAGCATCATAAAATTCTAAAAAGTCTTTATGATTGACGATTCGCTACTTCTCTGAAATCCAATCAAGCATATTGGATTGGGTAATTAAATTCAGGATTCTATTTCGTTTATGTACCAATAAGCAATTTTTAGTTTTAGAAGACTGAGGTTTCATCATGCAATCGATCTGGTTGTCTTACGAGAATCTTTCAAGAAATTACTTTTTAATATTTACGGATCATCTATATCATCAATCACTACTTGTCCTTACCGGTCCTTGTGTAGTAGAAATCATAATGTCAATTATTACATCGATATCTCCCCCAAAAAATCTCCTATTTAGTATTCTGCCGGCATCCACTTTACAGCTTGAAATTCGAAATTGAAACTCTGTTACTCTTGGGTGATTCACTCTTCATCTCAAAACTCTCAACATATTTTGCTAGGGCGAGATCTAGGACCTACCTAGACCACGTAAGTAGTATTATAATTTGGGAAGGTCTACTTTCTCGGCTAATGTTAAGTCTGAGGACTATACACTTTAGCTCTTGTCATTGTCATTACTTTATTATTGTGTATTATTCTTGATGATTATACATTTTTTTGTTACCATTATAAATACTGGTCACAACCACCGGCACCACCAAAAACAACCATTTTTTTGTGCTGTGTTGTGGGGAGAGTGGCCTTTAAAAAATATCTGCATAACAATCATAGTCATAGTCATGATTAGGATGCGGTGTTGGTTGGTCCACTTCTACTATCAGCCCGGCTGACCATGAACGAAGATGTGTTATTTCAGAAGGTAGCTCTGAGCTTCAAAAGACCACAAGAATTTTTTTTGCAAGACACTTTTTTGGGATTGGAGGTACCTCATACATTTTGGTAGTTTGGTACTAGGCTTACTTTTAAACATATATATCATTCCATTCGTTTTAGTCACAGCGGTCAAGCACCTTTTCTTCCCGCTGTACAAAATATATTCATTTTTGATGCAAAGTGATGATAAAAAGAGAGGATCTGATGTGATGGCGAAAATGGGGGTTCCGTTTATGAATCAAGATTTGAAAAGACATTTGAAAAAATGCGTGCAATAAAATAGAATCGATTTGAGAAAAAGAATAAGAAATGACATGACAGGATCATGGGAAAAAATTCATCACATTCAAGTGTGATGCGTTCAGGAGGAGAGGGGGATAGGTCAGGAAACTAGTGAAACTGCATATTTTATGATCTGGGAAACTGGGAACAATTACAGCAGGAGAAGAAAATTATCCTCTAGCTTTACAGTTAGATTTTCTCAGCAAATGTCCATCAAGCATGAAGATGTTGTAATTTTATACGTTGAACTTTGAAGAAAAATTCTCATCGGTAGTTTGAGAAAAGATTTCGAATCTGACACTTTCCTCGCTGTCAAAAAGCACTATGAGTATTTTAGGTGTCTAATTGAAATGTGCTCAGATAATTTAGTAGATTTAATGAAGTTACCATTTTAGTAGAAAAAGGCATACAAAAACAAAGTATAATATACTTGCGGCTACGACCGACAATGAATATGTATTTTAGTCTGCATTCTGCATGCGTCAAGATTCAACCTTATTGGAAAAGCCGTAAAGAAATGTGAATCAATGCCATTTAAAGCTGCCTTTTTATAATACTCCTTTTCCGAATCAGAGCAAAACATTCTAACGAAACAAAGTTTGCAGTCATCTCATCTCTCAATTTCATGCAGATAGATAGTCACAGCAAAACAAAAGTGAAGGCAAACAAGATCACTGAAAAAATAAAATCAAGTCAACTTACAGCGGGAGTCCTGTTCGTGTGTACGAGATCATTATATACCGTAATAATTTACACATTTTCTTTCAACAGGTAAGATTGCCATTGCTGATATAGGACTTAAGGCGGATAGGTAAAGTGAAAATACTACCAAGCTAAGCTAAAGCAGAACAAAAAAGCATTTTAAATAGTTCTTCATTCATTTCATTTAGACTTTAGAGGCCACTTATTCAATCAGGAATGAGCAAAGCCGGTATTAGCTCCAAAACTGAAATTAACTGAATTGCTTTCTGACAGCCGAAGCCAAGTCAGTTGCTGTTGCTGAACTACTTCTATTATTTTTGCATAATATTTTTGGCAAGCGAACGCATATATATATTCATTATTGCGTCGGATCATTTGTCTACGTAGCGGAATCCACGGAGGTGGTAATAAGCCCTTTTCATACAAAACACCGTTTTTTATATATTTCGGGCAGCCTGTTGAGCTCTCAACAGAAGACAGACAGACAATAACGTAAAAATTGTAATGTAAAACTGACGTTGCAATTTTCTACTAATGCTGCCTGCTGTGCGATCTAAAAAAATCCTTCAACGCATTCTCGGCTGTCTCCATTTGCTTGTTCAGGTTTATTGACTGCTGTGGTGCAATTATCACTTTGAAATCACAGAAGATGGAGATGAAGTATTCGTAGATTTTTGGGAGTTTCGTCGAAAATTATTTTTGAAGTGTGAATCATAATCAATGTCCAAAGAAATTGGCCACTTTTCAAAGATCCAAAAAGAACACATATTATTCAAATGCGACCCAGACACCAGACTTGTTTTGATTGTTCCTGAAAGCAAAAAATATGCATTTTATTTTAAATTTTCAAGGTGGCAATTTTGGTAAAGTATGGTGGTATTTCAAGTAGGCTTAAGATATGGTTTACATTGTCATATTACTTTATTGTGGGCGCAGCAATTTGCATCAATTTTGCATGGCTATTTCGAGATATTCAATGAATTCAAAAGAGTAAAAATATTATGCCTCTTTTGTACATTGAATTAGGTCAAGTCAAGTGTCACCGATCCTCTGAATTTTTGTGCAAGTGAAAAATAAGAATGAATCTTCTTTGAATTGAATACGAGAAAGTGGAACGAGCAAGTTGAAGTACTTCCATTTATTCAAAAGCCACGCATATATCTTTATCTTTTACCTAAAGTCGAACAAAAAAAGTTAATGTGACAATTTAATCATAGAAAGTAAAACTTGAGGAGCCATTTATTTCCTATCTAGCACACCAAAAAAATTAGCTTCCATTGTTTACTTCCCAATCAATTTCGAGCTTGATGGATTCCACATTGCATTTCTCACACAAGCAGGCCTTGCATTGCATTGGGATAATTTCATTTGCATGTTGACTTCCCATCAAGAAATACGATCTATCGTTTCCCAATTCATTCTGCAAAAGTTTTTCTTGCAAAATACTTTTACCCATTTGTACCTATTCCATCATAAAAAAGCCACAAAAAATCTACAAACCAGAGACATGACACGACAGACTATTTGGGCCCAGCTCAATTCGTTTTGTGGTGAACAGTGAGCAAAAAACATGAGCACGAGAAAAGTGCTTCATTGTTCATAATAGGAAGTAGCCTACTTGTTCCTATTTTTATGCGATTTTTTTTCATCGCCTACAAAACTGTCACTGACAGCAATCGTAATTTTCATTGTGACTCCCTATTTTACAAGTACTACTGTTACTGGTACTCTAATGAATGGAGTGAATGACGAAGCAGGTGTAATTTGTCACATGTCGAGTTCTTCCTTACTTCAATTCAAGAACACAGTTCCTGTTATCGTTATGTTATGACGGGAACTCATGATGAGTGAATAATGAAGGATGTATGGAGGCCACGTGTAAAGGATAACTGGAAAGATGTTTGCCCATGTCATGTCCATGTCATGTCATTAAATCAAGTATCAAATTTTTTACACACTCTCGATTCTTCAATACTCGCAATTAAGTTGGCCAATGGAAATAAGGTGACATAGTTTCCCTCTTTCATTCTCACGAGTGGTATGGGGCTTATTAGTCCAAAGCCTGGACAAAAGGCTATACTACAAATTACCATGAACATGTGAATGAGTGCAATAATAGCAATAGTGAATGCAGAATAGGGATACACGGAGAACATTATCGGGTTAATACCCGCA
>JAHZNI010000376.1:0-12642 GCA_027744415.1 Seira ritae
GAACAAAGTGAAGTGATGATGATATTGAAACTTGGAACAAGGAAAGACGAATAGAACTTGTGGTGATAATAAAATGGTGATGTGCAATCAAGTTTATAAGATACTTTCTCCTCTAATTTTTTTGTATTATGACTGTGATGAAATCTGTATCCTATAATATTGTATTCAAAATAGCGGTATCTAATCTGTATAATTTATTACAATATGCGACAAAAAATAATAAAAACAAAAACGCGACTTAGCTTCTTTCAGCAAATCTCTGAATAAATATCTTCTTTTTTCATGTTCCAAACCCTTTCTTCTTCAATTTCAGGTGAGGTCCTAAATTAAATGTTATATTGGGAAATCTGTATCTTCATCTTCCTACGACTTAATTGGATTGTCGCAGGAGGACATTTACAATTTCCGTTTCAGTTTCGACACGACTGCCGAGATTCCTCAACCCCTATGATCTTGTATGTATTTATTTCAGAAGAAATCTTACAATCAAACTTTAGAAATAAAGAATTTCAGGCCTCCATGAAACTTTTCCACGTCGTATTTATCCCTTCTTTTCCACTGCACCACCACATCGTCACCACAAAGGAGGAATTTCCTTCGTTCATGTTTACTTCTCGGGAATGCTTATTTCTCGTGGTGGTGAGCTGTGCCACTTTTTTGGTTTTTATGATGGTAGCAAACAATTAAGAGTTGCTCTTGGACGATGAGGTAGACCAAACGAGAGAGCAGAGATGGTGGCCCTGAATTAAGTCAAGTCCCTCTTCTTTGTATCGTGGGAGATTTACAACCTATTTATTGTCACTATTGTGCTCACCTTCTATGTAGTATGCCTCTTTGTACTACATACATGCACAGGTAGAGAGCGAGATTATGTAACCAAAAATTTTACAGTTAGGCCTTGTTAGCGCAGTAACTCTCAATTAGATTTGGAGGTATTGAAACTTCGGTGGTCTGGAAACTGGAAAACCTTGTTATTACGCGGTCACCCATGTCATTTACAGAGGTCAAGTAGCTTGTCATATCCTAGTCTGCGGTCGGCATTCCTAGTCTTCCTTTGCCCCATTAGGGATAGTCGAGTCGAGAATAAAGAATTAATTTGACAATTTAAATGCATAAATCAAATAAACAATTCGTTCAAATGTTCAGAAAATCGAGTTCAATTTATTTTTATGAGTCTAATCCAGTGAATAACGACCCCGATCCTATTTAAAACTTCCGCATTAATCTTCATAACTTGGTACCTCTTATAATAATGTCGTTCCCAGGACAATTTATGTATTTGTCTGCCTGACCGTCCTTGATCTCATCTCATTCCTTTGAAATGTATTACGACATGCGTGATGTGATCATAATCATGATTCATGCGTTCCTCTCGTGATGAGTGGCCTAAAAAAATTTCTAAGAAAGATTTGGCATTTTCATATTTTAATACGTTTTCTAATTTCAAAGAAACTTAGGATTCTATCTTTCCATCCAAGAAAAACTGCATCGATTTCCCCTGACTTATTATGAAACAATTTCTTTAAACCAAACCAGGACTAGTTTAAAGTGAGTGAATGAGTCGGGCTTTCAAATGAAAGGGAGGCAGAACGAGAAAAAAATCAGACAGACCTCACAAGTGAATTTTCTCTATTTCGCCCCACAGATCTTCCTAAAAATCCTTTGTTTTAGGTTAGACTCGCAATGATGGCATGCTGGAGATGTAGGGTGGTCTGTTTATTACAAGAAGAAAGGCAGACTTTGAAATAAACTTCCTATCGTGAGACTTTTATTGGGCTTTATATTGCAGCTATCAATAACTCATTTGCTCCACTTGGTGGCGACTTAAGTTTGTAGGGAGCTATCCTTTAATTATCGAATGCATTGCATGACTCGTTACGTGTAGTGCAGTAGCCAGTAGCTTGGATTGGGAAGTGGGGCAACCTAACCATCAATTTACCGAAAAATGTAAATGATTGGAATTCTTTTCCAATTGATCTGCTATAAATGCACTTGCAAGGGAAATAGTATTTGACCTATTCATATGGAAATTACATCTTCGAACTTCTAGTTTCGGTAAACGAATCTTAAAATTAAAAAATTCTTTAAAAAGTAATCAAATATGGAAGACGAATACTGGAATACATCGCGAAATACAGATGTTGAACTATTCATATTTATATCTAAGGAAGATGATATACAATATGATAATCTTAATTTATGTTCGTGATGCTTCATTAGACTTGACTCTGCGTGCGAACTAAAGGTCCCTATCTAAGAAGTGTACTTCAACTCCACAAAAAATTATGACTGCGAAGGACCAACTACGGTTGAGGAACTCCTAAGGTACTTATCCTCAAACTAGCAGACGTATTATGGACGCTGCTCAAGTTCGCATAAAGTTGCCAATTAAGCTAACCGTTAAATTTGAGCANCCAATTAAGCTAACCGTTAAATTTGAGCATTTCCTTTATTTTTCCTACGCCGTGCACGAATTATAGAAGCAGACGTGACGTGTCAAGGTTGGCATCTGTCACATCGATTAAACCAAGGCGATGATGATATAACTATCTTGCTAGATTTTACATCGAGACAGGAAGTAAAGTGGACATTATTAGTGGATTATTTAAATCATTACGTAACGACAGACTGGCTTGTTAAACAAGCTCTCCATTGTTCCCGTTATATATGAGCTTTCATAGATAGCTTCTGGAGTCTAATTTTGTCTGTATTTTTTTTTGTTTAGTTTCTTTTTTGATCTGATCATTTAATTTGCATAGTCATGAACATTTGATAATTTCAGTCATTTTTTGTAAACATTATTTTCACAAATTCTTTTCATTACCTTTTTACATGAGCGCAATTCAACTTTGATAAAGGTACGTATTACTTAATGCATTGCAATAAGGACGTTCCTTACATCTTGGGATTACGAACGCTAATATTTAATTATGAAAAACTTTCCCGAAAGGATAAAAAATTCAAGCGAGACTAATCCAACGTCCCATGTTCCAGTATTGACTTTGAAAATTATTCTGCGGATTCCATTTTCCGCTCCCACGTACAAGATCCCTTTTTTACATATTCCCTAAAAAAATTCTCATCCTTTTCCCTTTTTTAAGCTTCATGTAAGTTTGCGATTTCCCATCATTGCTGACATTCTCTTAAGAAAAAAATAAAGGATATGAATTTAACCTTGAGCATATTTTTCACAGGCTCAAAAAACTCATCCTTAAAATTTTTTCTCATGATCCACCAGAAAAAAAATCAGACAAATAAAAACTTCAAGGATAAGGAGGACACAGACAAACTCACAAAAGGGAAAGACGTTCAAATATTTTCTCATCATCTTCACCAACACCATCTCATCCCATCCCATCCATTTTTCATGACGATGATTACCAAGTCGCAATATTTTTCAACTGTTTTCCAGGTTTATTCAATAATAACTTGTTTATTACAAACTTCATCATCATCTCAAATCTTCACACAACAGTTTACTTACTAATTCATATCTTTCCTTACGAAAGTGTAAAGAGGTATTAGCCTTTATTGACATTGTATTATGCATATATAAATGGTTTCTAATGTGCTCACAGTGTGAGAGCCTTTTTTCCTCTCTCTCCTTTTCCTCCATCTCACTCAGTCTCACAATCAGAATCAGTGTTGGCACTCCATTGAGGTCTTCTTCTCACCACGAAGAAAGACCTTTTTCTCATTCCATAAAGGAAAAAAACTCTAAGGTACTGTGGGACTCCATATTATATTATATCGCATTACTCGAAAAAAACTCAATTCTCAAGGTTAGTCCCAAAGAAAAAAATCACATGAGAATCGCTCCGCCGCCGAAGAAGAAGACACGGGAATGCAAGAGCGGATTACAATAATAATGAAGGGAAAAGGGAGCAAGTTGGAAAACGGATGTTGTGAAAAAAAACTGGAGCTCCGAAAATAAAAAAGTCTTGTACTTTTAAGTTGTATCACATCTTCATCCTCTTTTCTCTAAAACATAAAACCTCATTATTGGAAGTTGATCATCATGATCCTTATCATCACATCCAATGAATTCCACTGTATTAGGTAAGTATTACGTAATTTAAACAAAATGCGAAAGGGAGATATGATATACGATTAGGCATTTTCATTGAATAATGGAATGAATGAATATAAACCAACCCAATTAAATAGAAAAACATTGTTCCCAGCCCAGTGAAAATTCTCACCACATCCCATTCAAAGAAATTGTGTGAAACCAACAATATTTTTTAAGAAACGCAGGAAAATTCCTGTGTGAAAGTTGTCACGAGGCCAGGCCAGGGTCTATTCAATTTTTCTCGCAGTTTTTTTACAAACTCCTTTTCCCAGTCTTCCCAAAACCTCCTTTCCGTTAAAGTGATATGCGGATTCGGTTTAACGGATATTAAAGGATGCCTCATATCCTCATCATTTCACCATGTGAAGTACATGACATATCAACCTCACAGATTCTCTGTGAAACCGAAAAACATGGGACAAAAAAATGCATTCATTCTCTCCTACTCTGGTACTTATTTTTGAACGTAGCTCGTGCTCGTGCTTGTGTGTACGTTACATAATGCAGATCTAAAATTATAATGATGTGTGCTTCACAAATTCTTTCTTTCTCACACTTTCGTCCCTTCCGTTCTCACTATTATTATTGTACTTATTAGTGTATACTTCCCATCTCAAAACAATTTTTATCCCATAATTTTGGTATAGGACCAGGGCATGGGCATGACAAGTTCCTCATTTCACCCCACTACTCCCTTCTCAATCTCTCTTGCTCTCACACATACATAATTCACGGAAATACATATTATTGGTTTCAATTGAGACGATAGGGTTCCGTACTTCGTTCTCTTTATCTTGCAATCAGCAGAAAATATATATGCTCTCTAGAGCGAGAGCAGCCAGGAAGCTGAACGTGCGATCATCAAACGGATATCTTTTTTCTAAGGCCAGGGGTACAGTGCGATTCTCTTTTCCCACAATAAGCTCTGTATTGCATATTACATTGCCGATCAAATCAAATAAAGATTGTCAACGGCTCAATTCCTGGCAAAAACAAGTCATTGACTGACTGGAGTATTTTTTCACTACACGAGCCTGAGTCTCTCTTGAAAAGCAAATGATAGCGTAACCACGTCTTTTGATCAATGAAACATAAGCATAATATTTGGATGATTGAATGCAATTAAAGCAGAAACACTGAAACAGACATCATATCAGTTAAAGCTGCAGAAATTGCTTTCTTTTCCCCGGTAAAATGACTACGACAGCATGCGAATGTAAGAAAAAACAGTTGAGTTTGCAACGGACGACGGGACAAGCGACCGATCGACCGACCGGCCATTCATTGCGATTGGGATTGCACTGTAATGGCATGATGGGATTTTTATCCGTTTCTATCTTTTCTCTTCCGATCTCTCGTAGTAAAATACTTTTTTTCACATGGCTCAATCAAACAAAGCTTTTGTTTACTCGCTTTTTGGACAATTTGAGATTGGAATGCTGTAAAATGCACACACAAGTTTATGGAAACGGTTACTTTTAATATTTTTTCTCGGTTTATGCATACGCACACAACAATTCAATGATGCACATGACGACGACGGAGGAAGAGGCAGACAGAGCTACGGCCGACTTAAAACCAGAAAGCAAGTAGAATTATAGTTGGAATGGAATGTGAGTGTGTGAACCTCGATCCGGTTTTCTCAGAGAGAGAATTGGTGATTGAGTAACACACAGTCTTTTAACGATGCACTGCGTTTAGAACTTTGTATTCCTTTTATGTGCATGCATGAAGGGAGTTTCGTAGTAATATTATTATTGTTATTCAATTATATCATCAATTCAAATTCAACGGATGCACCAAGTCTCACACAGAAAAAGAAAATATTTTGTAGGATGAAAGTAAAGTGGAATGATGATGAAGTCGCCTGTTTTTTTTACATAGAAAACTATACCTACTCCTTTTTAGTTCCCACGCAGTAAATTTTGCTAATCGTGGTGAAAAATGAATAGAGAATCCTGTTGTCGTCAACGTCCGCTTTTTATCCATCCACCACGACCACCTCCGCCTCCTTCTATCATCATCATCATCAGCAACAGACAAAGTAGAAATTGCATGACGGATAAATCATTAATTACTTACTTGTTTTCTCCCTTCAAATACCATATTTGTGTCTGGGTAAAGTGCACGGGCTCTCAAGTTTCCCACAGAGTTCGAAAGGGCATAGGGAAAAAGGAATAATGGGAAAAGGGAAAATCAGCAAGAGCGATTTTGTATTCACCTCATTAACTATTAACTTTTTTCTTCTCTCGGCGACTTTGGAATTTTCTTGAGAACAAGGCCAACTCATACAGAGAGAGAGGATGAAACAATGAGAACGGTCGCGTAACAATGAAAAGCCTTGTTCACGAAATAACCAATTTTCCTAGCCGAAATAATACTTGAGGAAAAATTTTCTGCCTCTTTTGAGGAACCGAATAGTATTTTAATGCACCATCACTTATTGCAGCAGCAGTCTAAGTCCAAATCATTTTACTTTGAAGCGTCTTCAAGTCGTATCGTATGTCTTGTATCGTCGTCGGCGCCCGATCACGTTTACATCATCCATCCATTGAGAAAATGTGAATTGTTTGTGATTCCTCTGTGTTGAATGAATGAGAAAAATTGTTCATAAAGGAAAAGAAACTGTTCTATTTTCTAAGATGTACATACCTATCTAGTACATATTTGTAGAAGGCAAAGACAAGCCGAGACAAAAATGCATAATAATCTTAAAAACGTAAAACAAACTTAGCATAATGATCATGATGATGATACAAACATGAAGCTACGGTCATGAAAACTTTTTCCCACTATTTTAAGATGATAATAATAAAGATTATGCGCATTTTTACGTGTGATTTGAGTACCATCACATTATTTACTATACTACTCTTTCTCACTCACTCAATTTAGTTCTCATCCTTTAAAACGCATGCATTCATCTTTTCGAGCGAAGAAGAATCTTCTTCTCTCTTTGAATAAAAAGCAAGATCGGATATATTATAGTGAAGAGGAAAAAGCAGGGAAATTAAAATAAAATGCATGTCATATCCTCTTGAAGAGAAGAACGACTTAAAGGTTGCCTATAGATGTGGTAACCAGCCTTTAAGCATATTGACCCTCTTGTAGAAAAAAATGCTCTCGTCTTGTATTGTGTAGTAATATGTATATAGTCGAACAAGAACTCAGATGAAAACAAGTTAAGGTACATTAAAGTCTTGAGTCTTCATAATAATAAGCCATTATGCAATGCCCGTAGTCGGTCGGTAGATATAATGTATGTATGCAATACCTATGTATAAATGTATGTGTTACAGAAAATGAAATGGATAAACCGAACTAAAGGTTTTTGAGGTATGGGAAAAAAGGACCAGACCAGTCCAATCATTGAAATGAAAGAGAGAAACTACCCACAATACATAAAATGCTGAACTGTCTCAGGACGGGCTACGGGAGTACGGACTGAACTAGGTATGCACAGGCTTGAGCAGAATTTCATTTTGGAAATATATAAGGGTTGGTGCACCTCATGTCTTTCGTGTTAGTTTCCTCTGAGAAGATGGTGCGGAAGGAAGGCTAGTGAAGCTCTTCACTTGTTTCAAAAATAAAGTATTTCATTATTACCATTAATGTTCCTACATAATAATATTTCACCTTCTTCGTGAGTTAAAGTTGAGGAGAGCAGTATTTTCCCGAGTAATCATTCATTAATTCCAAGTTACTAATTAGTTGTGACGAAAGTGATTTCTGTGTAATACATCATTACTTTCAGAAAATGTGTTGTTATTCCTTCACATTGAATTCCTAAGAAATTTTCAGTTCGTTTCGTCAAATTTGCCCATTCCAGCAACTCGACTCCTACTACAGAACAAGGAGAAAAGAAAGAAACCCAAATGTCAAAGAAATTCTTTATCGTTTGCCCAGTATCTATCTCGTGAGAAAATAGAAAATACCCAAAGGAAAAGAGGGGTTGATCTTTATACAGTTTTTTCCCGACTTGCCTTTTGACTAAAGTTGAGAGTTGAGAACCCTAGAAGAAGAATCCTTCTCTCTCTCAGACAGAGCGGATAAGAACAACACCCCGGATCGAGTTCATCCTTCTCCTCCTGTTGCATCTGAAAAGCCGGGCCGGAGGCAGAAAAAAAGCAAGTTGAAGTTAAGAAGCAAAAGGTTCAAGCCGCTTAATGATCATCATCATTCTCGCTACTACTATTCCTTCGCCATCAATTTTTCTTGCTTCAAGCAAAAGTTCTCAATAAAATCAAATAGCTGAGCTAGCTGCTGTTGTGGAAGTAGTAGTAATTCTTCTAGAAGTGGTTTAACAAAGAAAAAAACAAGAGCAGTCACTTCTTAGCATGCATTTCATCATCATGTCCTGAGTCGAGAAGACCACATTAAGGAAAAATCAACATTTCTTGGGAGAAACACAATATACGCATGATACGATACAATACAACAATTTTTTTTCAACTTGATTTCTTCTTGGTCGGTCTAAAACTTCTTGAAAGTAATTATCCATCCTGGCCTGTCGATGATACACATTCTTCATTCTTCTCAAGAACGCAACAACTTCTTCATCGGATCATTTCTTCGTCCATTTTGTGTGAATATTATCGCTACTTTGGTACACATTGAATGACTTTGTTCAACTCAAGGAATCAAGTCGGGCAACTTTTTTTTTGTCTGACAAGACAGTTCAGTGAGTCCTCCAAAGAAGATCACGAAGGAAGAAGCTGTATTAAAGTTCTGTGAATATAAATATATATATATATATTTCTCTTATCAAGTTGATTTGACTGATGATGATGATGAAGGAGTAGTACACTTTTTTGATGTTGAACTCTTTAAAATGAAGAAAAGTTTACTAGATACGACGGGACGAGTACAATACATTTTTTCATGTTCTTAATATTCTCCTGAAGCACTAGTCCAATTCATCCGATTTTTTTTCTTCTTCGATTCTGGATTTTCTCCTTCAACTCGTTTTTTGATTGATACGTCCATGCCGAACTAAAGAAAGTTTTGATGATAAAGCCGTAAAAATCGTAGTGAAAAATTAGAAAACACGACGAGGAGAGAATGCTACACTACAAAAACAACCTGTTGATTTGGGTTGGGCAAACAGAAATTCTTCACTGATTTGATACGACGTGTTTTTTATCTGGAACAAGACGGTGAACTGAGGAAAAAATCAGAGTTGTTTTTAAAAACCTAATACTTAATATACTACACATAATCTTAAAAAGATACAATTTTAAACGAAACCCGGCTCGAAACATTTTTGCGAGTGTTCACGGTGCAGCTTTGAAAAGTTTATTTCAAAACTCTCCTTCAAAAAAATACTTCAGACTGGATAATAACGAAAAGACTCGAGAGAAAGAAACCACAATGCAGATATCAAAGTCAGGATCGACTGATGTACAGGTACGTACTTGAAAATTATCAAGAGTCTATGCAAATTCGATGCAAGTATGAATGAGTTGTCCTCAGGATTTAAACAGTAGCTAATTAAGTCTTTGTTTCTCCTTTATTTCCAGCATCAGCAGCAGACGGCTGCAAAGCATTTTCTTCAGGCTTTAGAGCAGAACAATCCAAGTCTTCTCCAGGATATAGTTAAAAATCATCATGTAGATTCAATGGACAAGGATGGACTGACCTTGCTGCATAGGAGCGTATTAGCTGAAAGAATTGAATTTGTAAGTGAAAACTTTAAGCTCAAATGTTAAAAATAGCAAATTAAACAATTTAAAGAAAAAGACAAATACAGGTCGGTAGAATCGTAGAATGCATACCCAAACCCAGCCGACAAAGCAATAGACGTGATAAAATTATTCGTATTTTGAGGAATTAGGGAATGCATGACTAGAGATTAGAGCTATCTCATGAGAAGATAATATTTTCCTGACATGTTTCACAAATTTTGAAGAGACCATATCAAGTTACAACTAAAAAATTCTAAACAACTTTATAATGATTTTTTTGTTTTTCTTTTGACAGGTACAACAACTCATATCACTCGGAGCCAATGTGACGTTAGCTAGTAGAGATGGATGGAGTCCTTTGCATTTAGCCGCATTTACGGGAAACAATGAAATCCTCGTGTTTTTACTTAAATCGAGCTCAGGGACATCATAAAAACATCTAGTCATTATTACAGATATTTTTTTAGTTTTAGACTGCATCCTACACAAGATTATTACAATTACAAAAGTTTACATTCAAAGGCCGGTAAAATTCCGAAGGGGGTCAGGTCAGGTCACGACGTGGTGGCAAAAGCATGAAATTTTACGAAAAAGACTGTGCTTTGCCTATTATAGTTCGTAATTAATTTTTTGACATTTTTAAATAGGATAAGAAAGAAATTTTTTTCGACCAATACATATTATTCCATTTCAAAGTATTATCCATAAAGATACGAATATTTCTTATTTAGATTTTTCTGGAAACAACTATTCCAACCTCCCTTATGAATAATTATTATGATGTCGCATTTTAGTTTGTTAGGTTTTCAAAAACCGAGCATCAATCACATATCTTTTAAAACGTTTATATATCATGTATATGTACATAGATAATTTAAAATATGAGCCCTCTAAAAAGCAAATCAAATTAAGTTATGACAAATTTATTGACATTTATAATTAAATTATAAAAAATATATATTATTTGACATGAACAATCGCAGAAACGACAAATTAAAAAAAATATATTGCAAGCGGAAGTGATGCTATAAACAAATCTTTTATTTATTTAATCCTTAGTATTAGTCATTCAAGACTACTAGACATATGCATATTACGTATTTGCAGCTTGATCATGTTCAATCTTGATGATAAAGTCAAAATGAAATGAATAAGACATCTGCGAGGCAGATTTCATCAATTATGTTTATTTACAAAAGAAAGTTAAGCCGATGGATGAAACATAAGGTATATGCATGCATGCATCTTGCAAAGCTGCTCAAGCAAAACTGCATAATGTTTTCTTGTTTTGATTTTCGAACAGGATAAAACACGAATAAAAAATCCAAGAAAGATGACAAAACAGAACCGTAAATTCTCCGAGAACATATTGCATCATATTGGTTTGCAATCAATAGAAATCACAAGGTAATCTTTTTTTGAAGGAATACAAAAAAAGCAATTGAACAAAAGCATTCCTGGAATTCCAAGCCAAAAAATTACAAATCTTTTAAAATGGAAAAAATTCCTTCCATTCATTCCATTTGTTTGAAGTTTATCGATACTATCAAGATGGTATGCGTGCAGGGTTCACATGCTTTGTTCACAAATGAATGATTTTTTTGTAGAAAAGATGTTCATTTATTTGAGAAAGTCTGATATGAAAGAAAAAGGAGGCAATCGAATTAAGAAAGAAAAGATAATATGGCTACGAAAATAGAATCTGTTTGATGCACAGATTTGAGGAGGGAAATTATCCTTGTACAAAGTCGTCCCGTCCCAAGTAAGAAGATTTCATTTTCATTCCTTCTGAGATTTTATTTTCAACCATGAACAGCAGCATGTCATGCTGCATTCATATTATGTTACATACATGCATACCCGATTTCTATAAAAATGGCCTTTTCCTTGGTGCAATGTAATAATACAATCTTGCTGAGATTGTTATGTATTTTTATGATTACGTTACACAACTTGGACCCTTCTTTCTTCCCATGGCAAGATCTAGACATGTAGACTTGGTTGTCTTGCAAGTAAACAATTTTGATGCAGAGTCCAGACGGGTCCTTAGATCTTGTCCCTTTTCTGGCCCAGGCTTGTTTCGCTAGAAACTAGGTACCAAGAAATATTTTATGATGACGATGATGATACAGACAGTCCCGCACCCATCTTAATATGCATTATCTTCAGTTTCTCCTAATGAAATGTACAACTAATGAATTTTAAGCTGATAGGGGTCAATCATATGAGCAATTTTGTCCATTTCCCACGACCCGTAGGAGTCAGAAAATGTGACAAAATCTTTTACAGTACCTAAGCAACAAAATTCCCATTGTTTAGGCATCTTCCAACTAGATAGTTTATTGCGTTTTAGTAATAATTACCAATATTATTCATCTTCCAAACAAAAATTATTTAGCAAATAAATACACATTATGTATTACACAGATTATCGACATAACCTTTTTGAATAGTATGCTAAATGTGACTTCACGACGAAGCATGGAGAAAACGAACGATAACTGTTGGATTACGGAACTTTTGATGCGATGACCAGGATTGTTTCTTTTTTCTGAAAAAATTGCATAAAGAGTATTTGCGGAATTTATAACGAAATGAGACTTCGTCTCGATTTAACGCGTTTGTTTTCGTTTCATCAAGAATTTTATTAAAACTTTCAAGTTCAACTATTGCATTTTTACTACGCATCTCATCGTTTGCATTCGATTCATGAAAGAAAGGTATCACAAGACTAATACGTTTAAATACATAGCTAAAAATAACGACATATCTGTAAGAATATTATGCGATACACAATATGTATATAACCTCTTTACAAACATATAAGTACTATACTGAATAACTTCTTGTTGAATTGAATCGTTCCAACCACCACACGAGCATCAC
>JAHZNI010000377.1:0-28976 GCA_027744415.1 Seira ritae
GTGTTCCAATTTTTAGAACGAAATGTTGAAGCAGTCGTTTTGGACGGAAATGCGTCGATGACCATTTTTGCACACTGTATTCCTTATGGGGCATGTAGAGAATTTTTTTCAAAAACCATGGCAGTAAGCATAGCCATAAACTATTTTGCTCCTTCTAATTATGGAACTAAATCTTGAGAGGAAAAATCGTGGTGGACAGGATCACCCTTTTTCCTAGAAACACTCAAATGGATTATGCAGATGCATGAGATCATGGTAATTATTGTTAATGTACATTGGTTCCGATAAGTTCTTTTTTGTCTGCATGAATTAGTTATTTTTCGAAAAAGACTGTAACAATAGTCAGAACAGAACAACCTTGATCTCATTTTCATTTATGTAAAATGAAAACAGAGATCGCACCTATTTTTTATTCTCTTGTAGGATGACGGATGTACCTCTCATATGTATATATATGTACAATAAGAAACTTTCGATTTTATGCACCGAAACTGTTTCATTTTCTTTAACTAGCTATGTCTCCTGCTTGTTTCCTTCTAAGGATTCTGACTAGACTTTGTCTATTGTATGATTAGCTAATTGGTTACCATGATGATTCTTGTAAGGGTATGAGACACTTGTCGTCGAGGGAGGACATCCGTCTACTCTGGAATATTATGGCCGTTGTTTTCTTTCAGCACCTTTTACATGAGTGATACCGACTAATAACTATGACTATGACGCATTACCGAAACAAAAGTACATAATTGCGAGAAGTGCCAACGTCAATTTTTTACCGTCGACAATTCATTTTTGTTAAACATACATTCACGAAATACAATGAGTTATACCGACGAATAACTATGACTATGACGCATTACCGAAACAAAAGTACATAATTGCGAGAAGTGCCAACGTCAATTTTTTACCGTCGACAATTCATTTTTGTTAAACATACATTCACGAAATACGTTTGCTTTGCGACCTCAAAAAACTTTTCCTTTAGCTTATCAAAAAATTTGCTGTTGAATGCATTTTACCTGTTCTTTAATTAGCCTAAGTGTTTGACATATCATTCTATACAACTTAAATTGGATAGCTCAACCACCCCCGCAAATATTTTACATGATATGGGATCATGAATTTTTATATGCATTTTTACTACTGCATCGTATAACTACATGTGTAACTATTCTTGGGTATTTGATTAAGGTTATTATCGTTTCCATATAGATATTTTATTTTTTTGCTATTTTGTTTTTTTTTCTTGTTATTTATGTTTATTTTGCTGATGGCATTGGCCTGCCTTCCCTGGGAACCCCATAGAGCCAAGATGCTGGAACGAAAACTTTGGAAATGCTGCACCTTCAAGGCGGTACTGATTAACTTTTTTCTGCTAATTAGGTTGCCTTTCGTAACAAAGAAACGACTTAGGCTAATTTAATTAACCTAATACGACGCGATGAAATGAAAACATTGGAGCAAAGTCTGTCTCTTATTATGTATGTACATATGATGCAAACAACGGGAATACATATTACCTACCTATGCTACCTTACCTCTTCACCTTCAAGCTATTACTACAGTCTCGTTGAAGAGAAAGATGGGTGGTTAACTCATTAGTTGAAAAAGTTGTATGGAGAAAGAGACAGGCTGATTAGGATTGCGTTGTTGTTTTTTCGTGAAAAATGGCTAACTGTGTGGGCTTTGCCTGTGCTTTCTTTTTGATGTGATATTTTTCTTCTTTATCCCCTTATAATGCATACTTCTGAAGTTTTTACCCCTTCTCTTTTAGAGTACGGTTTGTCATGGAGTTAACAATAAAAGGCTTTAACTTTAATGGTTGTAATTTGATTCGAGTGAAATAGTGATTATGATGCTTTGATACGAGGATGCAAAATAGATAATAGCCGAGTGAAACTTTCATCGTCCTTTTTATCTTCTTTTATGTTTATTGTACTCTTATCCTCCCTTTCCGTTCTTGCTGGGAAATGATGTAATTACCAAAGGTGAAGCTGAGATGAGACGTGCTAGTGAAAAAGCACTAATGCATATCAAAACTTCGGTTCCTCGTACAGGTGAAAGAGTGGAACATTTTCTTGATTGAAAATGAAAAGGCAACTAAAGCCGTATCATATCCATTTCTCTTTGTTTGGCGGACTTTATGTATCACATTTCCCATTGTATGTAGCAGCAACTCAGAGAGAAAGTAGGAATCAATGGGATAAAGGTATTGAAAGTGAAATGGGCCAGCTGTAGCCGTAGCTGAAGCTTGTCAGATTTATGCAAAGCCTCTATTCAGAAGGTAGGAATCAATGGGATAAAGGTATTGAAATTGAAATGAGCCAGCTGTAGCCGTAGCTGAAGCTTGTCAGACTTATGCAAAGCCTCTATTCTTTTTCAATAAGTTCGTTGTCATTGACATGCATTGATTCTTCAAGTCGTTTTTATTGAATGTCCTTGAGAGTCTTCAGTCTTCAATAGTATACAGAAGTATGTCGTAAACAAAGGACAATGATTGGAATTGAATGGCTGTTGTAATTCGACTCGTGATTTGCCGACTTGTCAATGATGTTTATTTGCATCCATTCCTTCCATGTAGACGTCAATAGTCAATACTGTCGTTTGTGAAGAAGGGTGAAATGCAGGCTGTGTAAGTGCCTTACTGTTTTATGCAGCTTAAAAAAGCAATTATTTTTCTAGTGGACAACTTTTATCCTACCTTCAATCTCTTTCCTAATGATGTTTTAATGTTTTCTAACTAAATTTAGTCTATACCTATGTATTCTTTTTCGTTTGCTGTTCTCACTTCAAGAATTAGGGCAGCATTTTTACTCTTTGTGTTCCCTTTTTATTAAATTGAACTAAACAAATTAGACCTTTGCCGTGAAAAAATAAAACAAGGTACATATGTTAGTATTTTCCTGGTCCTTGTTTTTACAATCCACAAACCCGTAGATGAAGGCTTCGAACTTCAGTAACTTGGCTTTACTTGGTAAAATACTGACAAATGAAAATGATGAATTTGAATGCATTCTAATTGTAAGGCATCAAGTTTTGACTTATTATCGAGAGGAACATGATGATAAAGTTAATCCTGTTTAGCGATAGCAATGAAACTTTACGGAAACATTAGAACGTGTACATTTATGTACAAAGTATACCTACGCAAAATGGAGTAGTTTTTATGGCAAAATATATTTATGCAAATATTTGAAATCTTTTGCAATGGAACTTCCTTACATAAATCAAATAAAAACATTTTTGTGTTTGCAAGAAAAGTTGTCGAATCTTTTTTAACCGTTTCCGATGTCCTTCTCTTCATGAAAACTGCGAGCTTTCGCTTATTGTCATCTTATGTGGGAGTATTTATTTTCGTAAAATCCTTCAAAAGCTTGTGTATTCTATTCTCTTTGAGGACTTTTGCTTTCTCCCTGTTTGTTCTGCTTGAAAGAAGAAACTTTTATGCTATTTGCCTCTCTACAACTGCAATAATGCTTTATGTTCAAAGTACATTTTCTCACCGGAAGTTTGTTTTTCTGATATTAGACAACTTTTCCCTCCCCGAAAAGGACAATCCATCATATTTGTGTTGTTGCAGTTTTTCAGACCACATTTGAGCAAATATAAAAGTAAGCGCGTTAGTTTACGAACGGTTATTACGTTAGAAATTTAAAGGAAGTGGTGCCCGCAAAACTGCCAAAACATTTGTCATATACAATGGGGCTTTGGCTTTTCTAAAGCGATAAATATTTGGTACTCTGTAACGTAACATAACATCTGGCACTCGCATTAGCTTCGTACAGGTGTCCTTTCAACTTGAGGTTTTCAACTACGTTTTGTGTATGAATGCATGCGCCTGCTTTCACTTACTTTCCCTGTTTGATTAGCAAAATAGCAAACACTGACGAATGAAAAGCAAAAAAAAATGAAACTAACTAAAACAAGTTTTCTCTCAACCTTAAACACAAAAAGGTAGAACATTTTAAATAAAATATAATCGAGCATGCCGGTGATAATGATGTGTGCATGAAAAACTAATTTCATTTTTTATATTTGATGATAATTGAGCATTAAAATACCTGTAGGAGACAGATTCGGTGTTACGAATGTTGTGTTTTTTTAGTCTTATTCGTCATTTATTTTATCAGCATAACATAAAACAGAACTGTTCTGAGTACAAAGCCATTAACGTAAAATGTGGCCATTAAGTCAATCCTACTGTGAATGTAATGTGAAAGGAAAATATTATCGTTTTGTCCTTTTGTGTATTTTTCCACAAAAAAAGGAATGAGCAAAGAAAATGTGGGTGATTTACCATCATTATTTTTTACTTTTCTCCTCTTATTTCGGCTCGGATGACTATTTTCATGTAATGACATTGATTATGTAAGGTTTCGCACAGAACTAAAGAAAAAACTGGGTTAATAGCGGTTTTGCTCTTGTGTTTCGTTTTCTCCACATTTCTCTTACTCATACTTTCAATGTGACTTTGCTTATGTATTACATTCCAGAACGCAAGAATTCAAAGAGGACGCAGAAACTTGGAGGAATAATGAGGATGGAAGGGTGATCAATAATCAGCCACAGAGGGTGATCGACGACAGGGACAGAAATGGCGCTTCAACTGGTGCCTCTCAAGGAGGCTTTATTGCCAGGTAGGAAAACACTCAAGTTAGTAACCATGGATAGGAATGGGGGAGACATTCAAATTGGGAAAAAAGAGTTGAAAAAATTGTGTGCTTTTCTTTACTTGAGAAGCATAAAGCCTGCACACGGGAAGGTTGCAAATCTCTAATTGAATAGACTATGGAATAAAACTTGAATGATGTAGTAAGACGTCTGATTAATGTATTTTTTGTTTGCTAAAAACTTATAGGATTACCAATGACGCTAGGGAGGATGAAATGTCGGACAACATGTAAGGAGCAGTCCTTTAAATATGAAAACTTCAAGTTTTTAAGTTTGAAAAATGTTTACTTGACTTTTATGAAAACTTTAGGGAACAAGTCTCCACGATGATCGGCAACTTGAAGAACATGGCCATCGATATGGCAAGTTACACCAAGAAAAATACAATTTGCACATAAATCTTTTTGTCAAATTAATCCCTTGGCTTACTTTCCTTTCAGGGCACTGAGATTGAAGGACAAAACAGTCAAATTGATCGCGTGAACATGAAGGTATATGAAAGACATTTAAAATTGTGTAATTAGCCAAAAGAATCTCTCTAATCTGTACAGGTATCAGAACAAGCTTTTAATTTTTCTTCAGGCACAATCCAACGAGACAAGAATTTCTATGGCCAATCAGCGCGCTGGAAAGCTGATCAAGAAGTAGTGGAAGGAAAGTGATGATGACAATATCGAGAGAGAAGGGGGAGGAAGTGCTACATACATAAAAGTTTTTACCTTTAATCGTGATGACGATACACGAAGCTATAGAAAATGATAAAAAATCTACCTGTAGAAATTTAAGCCTATATTTTTCGGAAGGAAAGTTGTTGAATTATTTAGTGTTATTGGTACCTATTTACCTTTAGAACTTCATTGTGATTGCGCCGATACACATCACATGCAACAAACAGATACATAGATAATAGTATAATATACGCGTACATTTCATCATTACGTTTTGAGGAATCGGAGAGCACAATCATAATCCTTTTGGAAAAGCACTTATCTTACCCGTTGTCAAGCACAAATGTGAGAACATAAAAATAAGCGTAGCATACCATAAATACTAAAAAAATGTAGGGTAGCTACCGGTAGTTGGTCGTTAGTACTTAATTCAAGTAAGTAGGAGCATGAAGCCTTGCTTTCAACCAGTTTCGGGTTCTAGTTTGAATGAACTGCATGAAATTTACTTCATTATAACTACCCCCGACAGTTCAGTTGCATAGTTATTAAATGAAAACATTTTCATAGTTTAATATTTATAGCTTAATACTTATTTTCAGTCGGAACTTTTCAATTCATCCCTTTTATGCATCACGTTTTAAAAAAATCTTTTTCTCAGCATTCATCCACCCACCAAGGATTCCTTTTGTTTGTATTAATTGAAGGCTTTAGTGATTCCTTTTAATTATGTAAAATGTTAGTAAGGTGTTTGTGTTATTTTTTGTTCGATATCTTGTCATGCACGTAGAAATGAATGTATGCACGGGGCGATGCGAGAAATTCGAAGCATGTATTTACCAATGTATTATTTAGCAATTCTGAAAATGTTTAATTTTCGGATTGAGACTGAAGGAAGTCTTTTGAAAGGACACATTTACGAAAGAAGTTTGAAAATTTTTATCCGCCATCTTGCCGTTATTAATTGGTAATCCTTTAACGCTTTTACAATATTTACTTATTTGCTAAAAATCTTTCAACCTAGGGAAGCGTAATAACAAATTATTAACACACAATAGTATTATGGTTAGAGGCTTTATTCGGCTTCCATATTAGAAGTTTTTTATTGACTATGAGATGGTTTCTACATGGAACTATGTATGTACCAAATGTTAGGAATGGATCGATGAATTTAAATGAGCGTGTCATTGCTTTAATAGGTTGCATGGTTGCACTTCTTTCTTTTTAACTTATCAAGTTGGTGATTGGTGCCAAATACGAATCAATGTCCTTTGGTTTTAGCGATTAGTTGAGTCAAGGCTTATGGTGCAATGTCCTTTTGGTTTTAGTGATTAGAATAAGTCAAGGCTTGTGGTACATGTAAAGTAGGCCCTTAGGTTTTTCACCTGTATGTTGATAATCAAGATGTTTGAATGAATATTTATTGTTGCAACATTACGAATGAGATTTTTGTATGAAGGCCTACCTATTTCTATGCCAATTATTTTATTCTATTTTGGATTGGAAAAAATTGAGATGTTTACCTAATTTACAATGTTTTATCGCATCAATGAGAATCAACGTTGACAGAAATTCTTTGACTGCATTGTTTCTGTAAGGAACTGTGTTATAGTAATAATAATTAATTCGTACGTCAGCGTGTTTCAATAATTTCGATGGTTTTGTATTTTCTCCTATGAAGTTTTTAAGCGATTGAATAGCATTTCAAATCAATATTAGATTTGGTCTTCATTTGGATGCAAGATTATAGATAAGATGTGATTGGAAAAACTACTCTGCATTTCAATATTGTCGATGCAGGAAGGTTATGAAAAAGAATTTCGACTTTCATTCATGTTCTAATTAAATATATGTCTGGGCTATTTAAAAGTATTAAATCTTTATTCTTGAATAAATGATAAACTGTTGTTTTCTATTAAAATCCCACAAGCGTTTTCATCTGCGTTCTTCAGTTGCTTCTGTATTTTTCATGATTACCAACTAGATATGAAGTTTTTAATGCCAAAGTTGAAAAAATATGAAGAAAACATTTATTTTCTTAAGGCATGATTGCATCTTTATTTATCATTTTATAAAGTCTTATATTTACTTTTTAAAAACATTTAACATTTTTTTACCAAAACGCATTTTATAGTGTCAATTTAGGTATAAAGAACATTGATATGGTTTTGATGAATACAAATGTTTCCATTTCGCGCCAAATTATATTTTAATAATTACTATGCACTAAGCATAACTTCGTAGTCTTCTTTTTCGAACCTTTGTTCAAGTATGGTATGAATGCAAAACATTCCATAAAATTTGATAATTATTAATTATTGTTTCCTTTGAGTTGAAGGGCAATGAAATTAAATATGCAAGACAAGCACAATATTATTTTCATAGGTGAGCAGCGAAACTACAAGTTTTAGAATTTAAAAACTTCCATAACTACTACTTGTACAGAGACAATTAACCTAAACATGACTTGGTTTCCATTTGCCAGTAAAAATGGCATAAACTTGCTGAATGATTAAGTAATGTGCTTAAATACGCTTGAGAACACAAAAATAAAATTTCTTCATCTTTCATTTAAAAATGACGCGTCTGTCTCTATTCTCTATAATAAATATTATATAGTAATAACATTGATATTACGATAATTATTGTTATACAAAATACAAAATTTGTTCGTAGATGCATAGGCACATTATTTACAAAAAGTTAAAGGCTGCTAGAAGGATAAAAGAACAATTTTATCGGGCAAGATAAAAACGCTACAATATTCTAATAAAGGCTGGACTTCTTGTTTTTATTGCTCGTCTACGAAATGATTTACAGTACCTAGTAAGTTTACATTGATATGTACAAACTGGTATGCAAAAATACTGAAAGCGTAGTTGAAATTTGAAAACCTTGGAAGTGGTCACTGAACACGTAATTCTAATGTTCATTTGTGTTTGAAGAGTTTTAAAAATCCTTATTGGATGATGATATGAAATAAGTAAATAAGTTACTTTTGTCTGAATTGATATGACAAATTACTTAATCAGAATTTTAGACACATTTTATCGTTAGAAAATCGCGTTTAAACCTGATTGAGGGAGAAGAGAATCTATAGTTTAAGATACATAGTCTTACAAGGACAAACCAATGGTTTATCTAAGTAGATTTTATTCCTTTACTGATGGAAAATAGATTTAAGTTTCTGATAAAAAAGGGCTTGCTCGACAACTACATAAAGATTACAGCTGCACTGCAAAATATCTTAAAACATACGAAATTCAAGCGTTTTCAAGGCATTTACGTAAAAATTAGATCTAGGTATTCTATTTAGACCGAAGTTTCGGAGCTAAGCCTGAGGGTGAATTTATTGCTTTTCGGATCCACCACTTGTTCCGTAAGATTAAAGTGAGGCAAGGGTTGAACCATAACGTATAAGCTGACTTCTCCGTTCCTCAACAGAAAACTCGTATCTTTCCCCACAGTTCTCGAAACTGAAAAGTCGCTGACAAGTGCCCAGGACGAGATACTGCCTTCTCGGCTCCCCTGAAAAATAGAAAACAAACAAATTACTTTAAGTGATAATTGACTCGAAAGACATTTTATTGCGATAACCTCCCTACAATAAATTCCTTTGTGGCTGTCTACCTGTCACTTTATTGTTTGCATGAGAATTCATCGTAAATCAACAAATCTGATATCTAAAATATAACTACCAACAGTTTTTTTGAATGTTAAAGGGCGAACTTGTAGATAGCGTCACTTTATGATTTATTCCAATTTATGGAGAACACCAAGATAAATTAGGCGATAGCTTGATATCATTGTACTCAAAAATAAGGTTTATTTCTGAAAACAGGTATGGCCAGCTTATCTGAATCGTCTTTAGCAGAAAAATTGACATAAAATATATTCATGATTTGAAGATACAAAACTCAAAGTTTTCAACGGGGCTCGAGCTTATCTTCAAGTAGAGTGAATGGGATGGATGCAATGCGATGTATGGCATCATCATCAAACCACCTTATCTGCAATCAGCTTTCGGTTTATTTCTCTCGGAACAATGGCGTGACACACCACAAAAAAATATTTTCTAGTTCACATTTCTTCTCTCTTTCCCCGAGAAAACAATGCAAAGCACGCATTTCAAAATAAATCATTTTTTCGCATTGTTCACTTGTCCATTCATTCTTCTATTGAGTATCCTATTGAATAGTTTAGGAGGGAGGGAGAAAATTATCGAGTAGCTGTTATTGTAATCTTTATTCTGGCTCATAATTTTAATTCACATTTTATTCATGTGGTCTCATGCTCATGATACAATATCATGAAATATAATCCACTCTAAAGAAATTACAGAGCAAGAGCCGCATCTTAAATCGCTCCTGTTTATTATTCCTCGAATCCAATAAATTCAATAAATGAGTAATGGGCCCAACCAATAACTACGGATGCAAAAAAAACTGTATGATTATGATTACATGCTTTAGTGCTCTAACATAGCGTGTCTCAAAGAATTTCATACGGAATTCTGCAGAAGTCGTGAATCCCCAACCCAACATGAAAAGCAACTACAACCACAGCGAAATAGAAAATTCCGATAGATTTCTTCTTTTCTTTTCGCAACAAAGAAAAACATGACTTTCCTGCTGGTTACCCTTTCGAATAATCACATATCATCTTCTTTGCCATCATAAAGATCACTGGGATTCTTGTATTGGTTGACATCGTATGTATGTACTCACTTTAGGCTTTTCCCGATTTGAATTATTATCATCCATCTCTCGAGGGAAAAAATTAGCATGTAAAGTAACAATAATGACCGTCATATTTTTACGTTTGTATTTTTATGTATGATATTTGCCTTTTGTTTGTGGCTTGTGGTCTGACTTTGCTTTTCAACCGTCCTCGTCTTTCTTAAGTAATTTTCGGCGTAAAATATTAAACAAGCCATAAGAAAAACAAAATATTGTAAGGTTCTCTTTAGATTTATTTATTACTGTACTTTATTTAAACTACTAATTTTGGTTCCTCGCTGATTTTGTTTGATGCGGCTTTGGCTCTTCTACTACTATGTACTCCGCAAGGAGAAGAAAGTCAGCGGGAATGGCATTTACGAGAAAAATTGCACGACAAGAATGTAAAGCTGAGCTAATTAGTTTGTCTCCCAATATGCGACTTTTTAATGAAGGGAAGTTTTCTTCTAAATCGCAAAAGGAAAGATGAGCGGGGAAAAAAGTCACACATTTTTTTCGTCGTGGGAGATTATTACAGATTAGCACGGTTCATTATAGGCTCAAAAGATTGAGCCATGAGTGATTATCATCATCAAAAATGGATTTGAAAACTTGAGGACACAAGACAAGGATGAGATGTGTTGTATTTAAGCATGACGCGGGACAGCCATGGCGGGGAGACTTTGAAGAAGTATTTCTGGTTGATTAATTGCATCTCATTAAAATTTAATTATCACTTTTTTGTTTATCCTTGTATAGAAGTAAGAAATATGCCAACGCTTCAGTAAGTTTCGTCAACGTTGATTAGCAGGAAAGGAGACCTCATGTCAGGCTGAACATTTTTGTATCGGACACCATACCCAATCTGAACTTTTTTCATCTGCGTTGCAAACTTTCATGCAGACAGAGAAAGCTAAAGAACGGCATAATATTTTCTTCCGCTACATAACATTAACGGTACGCACAGAGCGCAATCCCAGCCAAAAATAGAACTGCTACAAATTCGTCATGCGAAATGAAAATCGAATTGATCGTCTCAAATGTTATCTCTTGCTTTATAATTCTTACCTGGAGCACCGGTTGATACGATAAATATCTGTCGAGAAACGCCCTCGGGGCAAGCCCTAGTCTTAGAGAAGTTGCCAAATGCTGAAGAACACTCTCCGCGGTGTGCCATGGCTGTTGACGTGTCACTCGCAAGTATTTCTGAAGGGGACGAGCCAAGCTCGGAAATACCGCGGCAGCTGCTTCTACTGCATCAAGAGGAACGGCTGGACCTACATAAATAAAAGTTTGTATAAAAGCTTTTATTAAGATCTTTACAAAGGACAGAATCGAAACAATGACAATCAATCAATTACATATAGAGAAATCTAAAGACCAGCAAAGCTTAGGCAGAGACAGGCAGGGATAGGAAATACGAGTCATTCTTAAAATGTTTTATCAGGCCATTGAAGAAATCGTGAGACAGATACAAATTGCTCCTCTGCACCTAATCATCCATTTTGTTGGGATTGCTTCCCAATAACGAAGATGAATGAATGATGCCACACACCATGCCAGAAAAATGCTAATTACCAAAACATAGACCATTGAGTTTTTCTCGATAGTATTTTGGACGAGTGATTATTGAGAGATAAAAAGTATAAGATGCAAATGTCTCTGTAAGTTTGCCTTTTTATCTAGGAGAATTGATCTTAAATCGATTTCTAAGCTGAGATCTTGGATTCTACTCACGAGATGGAATACAAATTGGTTAGAGAGGGTAGAGATTAGGCTACACAATTCAACATAAATATATATTTTCAAATCTTCATTTAAGCTAAGAATTCAAGATTTTAAAAGTGAAACTTAATATGACTGATGGAAAAGACGACATAGGTAATCGTCAATTTTGATGCGTTTTAAATTATTAGTCAGACATGAAGTATGGAAATGACAACTTCGAAATAGCTACTTAATGGTTGAATTCCTCGAATGGAACAAAACGCCGGGAATTTCAGTAGTTCAGGTTATCAAGTACTGTAGGTTCAAGTTTTCCACTTTGGTTAGAACATCATCTTATTGAACCAGTGGCTTCTAAAATGAATAATTTACTTAATCCCTGTCTTTTCAAATGTTAAGTCTCTCTTTCCCCGCATTCCAAGTAAACCAAACGGAGTGGGCAACTGCGATGATGTATGTAACACTTCCACTGAAAATGACTTGCATTTCACTTTCTCGTTCAACTTGTAATCAACTTGTTAGTTATTGACAAGAAAGGAAATCAAAAATTGGCATGTTTGGCAAAAGGGAAAAATAATAGGAACTGCTGAAGAAATAAGCATCTGCTCATCATAACTCAAAAAGGAGTAAAGCACGAATAGCAAAAGCATAACTGAACAGTGCAACATGCTACATCATTCTTGTCATCCTTATCATTTTTATCATGATGAATGGAGAAAATAGGGAGCTTTTGGTTGGAGAATCACAGAACCGTGATAATGTAATTAATGAATGACCAAAAGAAAAGCAACAACCTGAGCTTTACATCCATTCTTAGCAGAATTACTCGGAACGAATGACGAATGAATTTTCATTTCTTTTAAGGAAATCTCCCCTCGTAAAACTATTAAAATTCACGTAATTTTGTCTACTGAAAATATATTTTAAAATTGACTTTTCTCGAAAAGTTGGAGGTTGCAGCTATAATTGCTTGAGTGAACTCGCACAAAGTCGTGTGTAGTTGTAGTCCGGGGAGATAATAGGAACATTGATATAGTTTTCGCTGACTCATGACTTCAAAACAACTTCGAATTGTAAAATTTTATGGGCACATTTTAAATCCTTAATTACGGGTAATATTAACTTCACACCACCCATCTCATCATCGACCATTTTTTTCAAAATCTCTTCATCTTCTTTCCTCTAGTCTGCCCATGGTTATTCAACCGAAAACGATTTCTTTTCAGGTTAAGCCTTCCGTGATCAGTACTCATAAAAGCGAGGGAAAATATTTTCAATCAAGTGACCATTTTAAAAATGCGAAGGAGCGTGTCAAATGCACTCTCTTGATTTGATTTTTTGGAGAAACCTTTTGTGAACGACTTGTGTTGTACAATGGTGCAACCGGGAAGTGAATGAACGGGAAAACTGCAGAGAAAAATGGAAAATATCCGTGAAGTGAAAATGGCTATATTAAATTTCCACTTGACCGTGAATGGCGAGCACGAGAAAAAGCAATTTTTGTAAGTTCTGTAAAAAAGATCAAGATTCATTCATTCTTGCGCTATGGCTCTATCCTCGATCCTCTACTCCACTCATCTCATCGAATTTAACTCCGTTAATTAGTCAAGCTTTCGTAATCTTTATCGTCACAGCAGAAAAACAGTCGTGTCTAATTTTGTCTTGTGCTTCAAAAACGGTTCCGATTTTTTCAAAATGATAGAGTAATTTAGGAGACTAATCTGGATCATTAGCCGTATAAGATGGTAATGACATGAATGAACAAGGACAGAATGCATAGAATAGTTTGCCTTTGCCATATCGCGCTAAACTAATTCGCTTCAGGCTTTATCAACATAAAAAAGCAAAGAAAAATGTGGTGAAATGAAAACAGACTTGCTAAAAAGTTAGTCGAGGTTTAAAATGATATTTTTATTTGGGTTCTTTACCTTTACCTTGCTCATCCTGCAGCCTCTTGATATGAGTGAATGCCTCCTCCGTGGCTGCGACCAATCTCGCCCTACGTTTCCGCACACGTCTTTCAAATTCATGTTCTTCGTAGAAACGCTCATTATGGGTTGACCCGCGGCGAGACATTCGTCCACTCTGAAATTTAATATAGCACAAAAACATGCAAAATCAGGAAAAGTCATGACATGACATAATATTTCTGTGAAATGACAAGCTCCTTTTTAGTTTAAGCATAATTTGTATGCACTTCTTTTTGTAAAAATTCCATGAAATGTAACAGGTTTACCAAAGAAAACGTTTTGCGTACCGGTGTGAATGACGATGAGATTCCATCAAAGTCGTAAAATTTAAATGATGTAGCGGTGGAGTTGTTCATGGAAGGATGGCGTTTTCTTATTGGTGGTAACCTATCCAGGTGGGGATTGTACAAGGGGAACTCGCAGTAATAATGTTGAAGGACCCAGACGGCGGCGCGCTGTATACTCAAACTGCCCATTACCCACTGTCTGGATATACCATCCGGTGAACGGACTACCGTCACCTGTGCAATAAAAAAATCAAGTTATTCTCATTAGCTTTAATATGCAATCTTACAAGCAGAGCTACTCATAATTATTCGTTCTTCTTTGAATAAAGTAGAGAGATGAAGATGGATGTCATCATTCATTTTCGTCCTGTCGGACTCATCGGACCTACCTGAAACTGCGGTGACATATGACGAACCTCGGTGAGCAAAACGCCAAGGTAATGAATGGCCAATAATGCATCCGCTAGACCACCAGCGAATGCCGTCGCGCCGACGATTGAAAGGTCCCCTTCCTCTTCCGCTCTTACCTAGACGATATCATACAATTACCAAGAAGTTAGCATCATATCAGTCCGGTGTTCACAACTTCGCAGTTTTTCCTCTCATTTTCGTTCTTTTAATTCAAACTCGTGAAGGAAATCTCACGAAACGGATGTAATAAAACTTCTTGCGTTTCATGTCATCAATAAAAGCTACCACAAAAAATACACAATCCTATCCTGTTTACAGCCTATTTTTATGGTCATGATCTTCATTAAAAAGCATCATCAGAAATAGTCATCATTATCATCATCATTCCCTCTGTTTGCATAAGCTTTGCAAAATCAACACAAAAATCTCAAAAACACAGAGCACATTTTTATTCTCGGTCTTCTTCATTTCCCTCAATGTATTTAACTAATTTCATCATACTCATTTAAATATTGCGAAATCCGTGATTATAAATTTTGTCTTGTGTTCGCATCTAACAAAGCTGAAATTTCCGTTCTACCTATTTGTTGCCAACATAGGACAACAAATGATCACGTACAAAAATGTTTTTGTCAGAATTATGATTCTCCACTGTTTTGCCGCATTTTCATGTAGTTATTATTATTACTGTTATTAGCACGATAATTGTGTTTTTATATTTTTCATCAGGATCAGGTAGCTTGTTCTTTGCGTAATAAAATCGTCTCCGCACAAAAAAAGACCAATGTACCGGGGAAAATCTACATGAAAAACATCGCTTCTTTCTTTCCTTTCGAGTTGATATAATGCCTTGTAATTACTTGTCATAAAAATGAGCAATGCACGACTAGATCTGTACTACTAAAGCAATATAATTTTTTGTCCACACGAACTGATACAACGTCTGCAAGGGAAAGGAGCATAAAATGCTTTACATGTACGTTTTCTCTGTAAAAATATCGTTTCAAAGTAAATCCTTTCCTTTTGTGGGGACGACCGAGCTGAATGAATACATATTAAGTTGAGCTGGGAGAAAGAGATAAAAAGAAGCAAGGAAATGACTATGATCATCCTCATCCTTTCAATATATTCACACACAAAAAAATCATGCCTAATATGATACCGGTAGGGAAGCTCTGTAAGATAAGCAGTAGATGGTTTAAAAATTATGATTAAAATGTGATGCCGAGCCGAGGATTTATGTTCACGCTATGAATGAGGGAATGGTGCTTGGTAAGAAATGGTACGGATGGGAGAGATGCACAAACTGAATTTTTTTCCTTGGCTTTAATATTAAAACGAAAATAAATGCAATTTTAATGACCATAATTCAATAAGGGAATTAAAGAGATTTCTTAAGTTTCAACTCACGACTTACCCAATAAAAGAGCCAGAATGTGAAAGCTGCGAGGAAGGCAAGAAGAAGTGTGATGGCACGGAAGAAGAAGATGCGCGGCATGGTTGCTGGAGATCCCCTCCAAAAGATCGCCCACACTGCGCCGAAAAGAGCGACGAGTTTGACAGCGAGCGCAAGGAGAAATGCGTGGCATTCTGGGCCACATTCGCGAGTATTGGTAACGGGTCGTGAAGACGGGAATCCGATGCGATGGCCAACAACCATCATGATTGGTGAGGCTGCAGCGACCACAACGATTCCGGCTCCTATCACAGAGCCGATGTACCTTTGACACCAGCCTAAATTCTCGGAGGATTGAGTTTCTTGGGGTATGGTTGCCCATTTTATGCTATTTACAGTACCACCGTTCCCTATAGGGGAGTTTGAGCGGTCGGAGGTGTTCCCCGTGACGGCGGTCGCGGCGTCGCCCCAACCATCGTCCTGAATAAAAAAAAATCAAATGCATGAAGTACATACTGCTACATACGTGTAACCGTTTCCATTAATCAAATTGGACTTGAATGTTGACGGATTATCTCTTATTTCCTGTCTATTTTCTGGACGTGAGCCTAGAATTTTAATGGAAAGAAGTTCAGAGCTGCGGTTTCAGCTGAACTTTTTGGCCGCATTAAAAATGAGGATGAAAAATATCAGGGAATGAAGGAATGTACACGTTCAATAAAATCAGGAAGGCATATGTTCCGATTCGCAGTATTATTCCTTCTTTCCGGCTCTTATTTTCCTGATTGATCATCTTGTCGTTAAGACAGATACTGGCAGATGCGCCATTCTAAAATAAATGTATTTATAGCACAGCATGCCTAGCATGAAAAAGGAATGGGACTCGATCGTGGCTTGATCTCTTTCCACCACGCTTCGTCATGCATCTTTGAATCTCTAATTTGACACGGTTTGTCGAGAGAAAGATTGCTTTTCCTAGACTGCGAAGAGACTTAGGTAACTAATTCATGGTAATGTGAGCATGAGCATGAGTTTGAGTGAGAGAAAACATTTTTATTGTAAAAAGGCATATTGCACACAGCTAAGATTGCTTTTCCTAGACTGCGAAGAGACTTAGGTAACTAATTCATGGTAATGTGAGCATGAGCATGAGTTTGAGTGAGAGAAAACATTTTTATTGTAAAAAGGCATATTGCACAGAGCTCAAGTCAATTTTTATATTGCAGTCACGTGAAGTGAAGAATATTATTTTCTCGGAGGAAGGAGTGACTCTGTGTCTTCCTTTACAAATGATCAACAATCAATTTGTGCACGCTTTTACAAAGAAAAATACTCTTTCATATTTCTGCGTGAAGTGAGTTAAATGTAACGCAGCATTAGGATATACATATGTATGTGCAGCATAGTCTTTGTGGTCTAAAGGATTGTATTTGTTACCTGAGGGAGGATTTGCACTTCGATGACTTCAATGGCCTTCCCTTGCCGTTTGAGCAACGGAGGGAGCGCGATTATTGTCCGGGCTTTGGGCTGCAGATACAACGACTTGGTGGTCCATCACTAACTCATGTCCACTTCCATGTACACTCTCAGGTGTCTCTAATAAAGGCTCTTCTCTCCGAGAGTTCCGCCCCGATCTGTCAAAATAAAAAGACAAGGAAATTACAGTAATATTTCACTTCACATGAATAAAAAAATTGCGATTGCACAAGTTGAGTTGGATCTCTGCTTGAAATGTACTGAGCATGGATATGGAAGGAGAGGGAAAACCAGTATTTATGCGTAATAATTAGTACCATTACTGGTTCGTCTCGCATGTCAAAATTGTCATCCACCAGCTCACGTTCATAAATTAACAAATTTGTTTGCAAACTTTAGATACGCTTTTACATTCAACGCACAAAATAACGTGAATCGGGAAAACTGAACACTTTACATTTGCAAAAATAATTCATCCGATTTTCGCTCATTTCACGTTTTTGTTTGTCTCGTAGGAAGGACAAGTGCCTGTATTTCTTGAAATACATTGCTATTGGACATGTAATTGGATTTAAAAATTTGAATTTTCTACAGACTCGGGTACATCTTTGTAATTTGGTTAAAGGTAGACTAGACACATGTTTTTCATTATCATTATAGCCAACTTTATTCACCAAAGTTTAGTATGCAACCTTACCATTTTGTACGTAGGACTTTTCACGCTATTAAATCTTTACATTATTTTCCGTGCCTTCGTATTTTCACTCCCTTTGACTTAACTAAATTTAAAGATATGATTTTCCTTAAAAAATTAAATAGGTACTTCAGCGTTTCGAATCAGGTAATGACACTTAATGGTCCACATAAAACACACAATTTTCATCCATGAGATGACTATGACTTTATTAACTTCTCTTGCTTGGTTTTTGTCCTTCTTGCGTCACTTGTTCACGATTACGATTCATTCCTTGAAAATAGCCAGAAAATTGAAAAATAGTCGAGCATGCAATTTTCGCTCGTTTGTAATTTTTGTTTTAAAGAAAAAAATATTTTCACTCAAAAAACCAGAACCAAACGTAACTCTTTACCAGCCACCTCAAAAAATAATTTTATATGCTTCATCAGCTTCCGAAAAAGATTCGTATTTTCCTATCGCAATTTTAACATAAAGAACTCATCTTCTTTTCTCCATGATCATTATTATCACTTTTTCATTCATGTAATCTTGTTGGTGCACGCAAACTCCACACAACCATCACAAAACACGACGACCAACAAACAAGCAAAAAAATTTCGGCATGATAATTTTCTCTGAAAATCATTGTTAAGACATGGAGTAGTACCGTGACAAGAAACAAAGAACGGTGGCAATGAACGCCAGATAATAATGATGATTACTTCAAGAAAGTCTGGAGACTTCTGGCGTCTACGACAAAAAGATTCAGCTCTTTAAATGATCAAAGCTAGAACTGAAAGAGTCAATGGCTATAACGATATGAGTCCACGCTGTGAGAGAACTCAGTTTGATAAAAATCGAAGTTAATTTTTGACTTTTGCTATCCAAGTAGATATATCATAAAACAAACATTCAAATTATTTGTCTTTCATCTAAAAATAAAAAAAGAGTACCTCACGCTTCACACTACAACTTCAAACACTAAAGCATCAATGTTTTCTACTAGATACAACTCCACATTTCAAACTGATCTGCCCGATTCAAATAACTTTTACTTTGTCTCATCATCACCGTAAGTACAAGTTAATGAGCCCAATTAAGATTACACGTTATGCCGATTACGTGAACAATAAAAATTAATAAAAACTAGAAAAACGATGCACGCTTAACAAAGACGATTGTGGTCGAGTCTGCAGCCTGGACTACACCATTCGACCAACTAAAATCGTACCCCATGATAGAAATAAAATTGTAGGTAGCTTCCTTCTCATAATATAAATGTTCATCATCATCATATCCTTCTCCAAAATATTATTTTTTTTGCTAATTGCTGCACATATCTCGTTCTCTGTGCCCTATCTTCTCTAAATAAAGAATTAACATTTCTACCTCTACCACAGTTGGGAGACATGCAACAATGTATGTAGGTATGTATTTATCATCAAACCGGAAAATAGCAAGCCATTACGTAGATTACACTTTTTAAGAAAGTGGCCGGTGTTATAGTATTGTGGTAGCTTGCTTGCAGCAAGAAAATAACATCCCATAATATAAACCAGCTTTTTCCCTTAATAAGCTTCTCCATTTAACTCCATTTTCTCAACAAGTTGGCAGTTTATATTCGCTGGTGTAAAGAGAAATGACTTGTGGAGCTTGAGCTTCTCACAGGTGTAATGGGAGTCCTCCGTTCCTTTCTCACTCTCTTTAAGCTAATACTTGTCAGAACAATTTTTTCTTATAAACTTGTTTCATTCCTCCTTTAAAAAGTCATATTATTTATATGTATGTATGCGTGCCTTTCGCTGCGCTGAGCTCAAAAGCAGAAATCTGCATCGCGTCAATATATAATCATAATGATACAGTACTAACAATCCAGCTTAAAATTCCATTTCCTTTCTGTGTCCCCTCATAAACTAATGTGAAGGTAAATCATGGGAAAGTTGCTTCTTTTCCAAATCCAAGTGGCCTGGCCACAAATAAAGTTTCACCGAAAGTGGTGAAGTGAACAAGAAAAATAATACATAGTGACTTGTACGCACACGAAGGATTCATTTTCATGGGAGAAGTCAGTGGTCCATGAATTGCCCACTCGAAATCCAAAGCACAAATTGAGAAGGAGGGAGAAGAGCCCTCTTCTCATTTTCCTTTACCGGTCAGGGTATTACCATGCCACAACACTTTGCGCTGTCCACTTTTTTCATCTTGAAAATATAATAGAGAAGAATTTTTCTTGAAGTGTTTACTTTCATGTTCTCTTGTGAGAATGGACGGACAGAGTCATCGGACAGCTCAAGCCTTATCATAATTTTTTGAGAAAAAGTAGTCGCGTAATAACAATAACAATAATAATGTTATTCATCATATCTTCCCTAAATCGCTTCTGCTTTTACAAGACTCATTAGTTTCATGAGAAATGGTGTTTGGTTATGCCGGCTTGAAAGTTCATTCATAATTTTTTTTAAACAGGGTTTGATTTCATGCACCACCTCATCACAGTCAAATGCAATTGAGTTGAAGTTTGACATTTTTTCCTCATCTCTCGAGGTTTGGCTTGGTTTCTTCAAACCCTTCATGCAACTTTTCAAAAAAAGAAGTGTGCACTTAATATGATTTCAATGCAGAGGAATTTCTTAATATAATTATTATTATTCTCACCTGTGATTATGCGACCGATGGTGATGATGATGATTTCTGTGATGGTGTCGACCAGGCAGGGACAAGGAGCTAACACTTCCTGCTGACCCGACTCCAATCCCAACCCCTCCACCTTGAGAAATTACGGAAGGGGAGTGATGAATAATTCCACCGTTAAGACCACCGTTAATATTGGACGCGCTGAATCCTCCCCCGAGAGGAGTGTTCCCGGAGGGAGTTGTCACAATTCTGCGCGAACGGTTGCTAATCTCGCTAAAGCCACTTTTTAATGACTCAGTGTCCATTATGGGTATCCAAGCGACGGCCGGTGGACTCATTGACAAGTCCACCAAGACCTCCTTTTCTTCTAGCTTCTCCTCTTGAGAGTTGTCAGCCTCCGCCTCCTTCTCAAAAGTTAAATGAGAAAGGGAAAATGAAGAATCAAGAAGAAATTGTTGATCGTTCCTCCTCGGCTTCTTCTTTTTCGGGAGGATCGTGACGTTCCTGAGATTCCTGGGCGGTAGTGGCACCTGTAACTCCTTCAGTTTTACGAAATGTTGTTGACTACCGATGATGAAGAATGAAAAAATGTGGGATTCCTTTAGCGTTTTTTATGATTCTGCTGAAAGACTGGCTATTGCTTTCTGAGGATAACTAGCTCGTCCACAATTCACTTAAGCAAGAAAATTATGTCGGGGAAAATAGTGTCGGCTTGTTGATATCGCTGCTGTGAGCTATCTCGCGAAGATCTAAAAACCGGGAAGAGTCAGCTATTTCTTCAGCATCTAGTAGCAAAAATCCTATCCAACTTGTCTTTTTTTGGACAGTGCAACAAACTAGATGAGTCCAGGTATCACTACTTTCTTCTGCATCGGCGATTCCAAATTTTTCGTGTGCACCACCTACAGAGAAATAAATCACATCATCAGCTCCACCAGATAATAATTTATCATGATTTGATTTTCACCTTGCCAAATAAAGAGCAGGACATGAGTCCTTATCATATCATACAAATCACATAATAATCGCATTGCCCCCTGCTTTCACAGGCTATCTTTCATACCATCATATCAAAGTCATGTTTTGAAAACCCGATCAATGAATTCGTATTTACGCACAACGGCTACGTAGTAAGTACATGTACTGACTTTTAGAAGACAGTGCGAAAAACTAATGCTTGTTTTTTCAAGCCATCTGCCACGATTTCTGTCATTTTCATTTTCTCTAAAATACTTGAAAACGTGTCGATATTGACATCTGCGATGAGATGAGTGTTCTTAGTTCTTTCCATCAAACTAGTTACGGAACAATATTCATTTTTTCATCACCACGAGCCAATACACAGGAGCAGTGATAATGGCGGTATGAGGATTATCCCCTGGGGCAAGAAAAACGCTTGTAGTTGTTTGGCTTGAAGTCAACTTCATTATCATTATCAACTATGTAGCATGGGATATTAAAGCACGCAGAAAAAAGTTGAAATATTGCAGAGTTCATCCAAAACAGTCATAAGCGACTGGTGCTTCCCACCATCTTAATAGTTTATATACATCTACGCGAAAAGAAGACACATGACTACTCCGGTATTAAATCGATCGCATAAGCTGTCCATCTACTTTTTTCACGAATTAAAATATTTTCGCAAACCAGCGTGAACAATAACATTTAGCTTATTTGATCGACACCAAAAATACAATTTTAAGCCTTATTCGCCATTAGAATTTACATGGTGTTATAGGTGCTGAAGAAAATCCTTGTGGTTTTTCTTTAAAATGCTAAATTTCTTGTACACTTCATTATACATTAATGATTCCTGATTGCTATCGGTCTCCTTCGTTAAAAAGGGGGCTGGAGTTTTGCCCATGCTGGAAATAAGAAAAAATGTTTAAAAAATACAATTTCTCAGGTTTTGAACGAGAGTAAAATACGAAATGCCACTTCACATTGCATATAGCATTGATTGTTCACATTCACATTATGTGTGGGCATTACGATCGATGATTATGAATAGTTTTTTTTGCGGTTAGATGAAAAAATCTATTTTTTCTGTTCATATGAAATAGATTCTTTTGACAGAGAGTAAGCCAGAGCTCGTTTACATTCCGATTCCAGTTTTTAATATATCTCCCTATGACTATCACGATCAATGAATAAAAAAGGAACCACAAAAACAAATTAGCTTATGATGAAAAATCAGGATGATAATGATTAGGCTGAGAATAATCATCATCATCATCTACTTGATCATAATCATGCTGATTTAAAATGATCATCGAACGAACAATGAATAATTTTTTCAACGTTTTTAATAAAATTTTAATTCCGTAATTGTGTGGTTCTTCATTTTAGGGGGTCGTTGCTTCTTGATTGGATTTGAAGAGATAAAGAATTCTTTGGTGGAGGTTACGCTAATTCAAAAGTTTGTATTTATTAAACCCGACATGTATTAAAACTCTACACCATTGACCAAACTGTGGAGGATGACGCAAATGGCATCAAGATCATTTTTAGAAAATTAGTTCAAATTATTTTGAAATTGTTTTTCTGTTTATGTTTATGTTCTGACGGTTTATGTTGTCATGAATTGATTATTATTCATTAGAAGAAGAAAACAAAATTTTACAGTCTAAACCTACTAAGCCATATAAAGCTATGCAAGCACACTAACTAATTTTTTTTTACCCCCGAGAAGAAAAGCTTGTGTAATTAAATGAGCAAACTGAAAATTGTGGTTTGCATGGATTAAGATCTCGCGTTGCTAAACAAGGGCATAATTATTAATCATAAGCTTAGACTCGTCCATAAAATTATAATGAAGTGTGGAGGTAAACCTCAGGTTTCTCCAATGAAGCTTTGGTAATTTTGCAAGTAAAACATGAGTTAGAATGACTATCGCCATCAAAGTCAATGTTCGTCGTACTGACAATTGCTTTAAAAATATTATGTAAATCAAGTTCCGGCACGTCTTCACATTACACTCTTATTCCATTCTTCAAGAATTCTGCAATCACTCCTTGCTCAAACCGTTTAGAATGGATCTATCGTTCAAAGAAGAAAATCTAGTTATGTGGTTTGGTCTCTACAAAAAAAACTCTAGACAGTTTCCTTTCTCTCATTGTCAGCTTTTTCTCTTCTGCTTAAAAAATAATTAGGAATAGAGCAAACCATTTTTCATGTATGTATTGTTCAATGGAAAAAAATGTGGACCCTCGTAAGAAGCAAGTCGCATTTCAACAATTTATCGTAATCATATACCTGCTCAAGCGCAGCTCAAACAATTTTATCGAACATTCATGCAACATACCACCACATCTACTGCAGTAGATATTTAACCATATAAAAGCAGTTTCAACAATGGCATACCTATAATCCTTCCCAAGAAGAAAAGAAATAAAAACAATCAGATAAAACATTACGAATGCACAATAAACATCCTATTCTATTGGCCATCTATCCTCATCTAATTTAATTCGTAACGAAAACGAAGCGCATCAAAAGAAAAGTCAGACGAATTCTTTTCACTCTCGCTGGACTCGGACTCACAAATATCTGTGGTACTCCCATTTTACATGCATAAATAATACAATTTTTAACGATCAAGCTAACTCAAGGAGAGAGCAGCTTTCGGGCATCAATGTTTTAGGCGGTGTGATCCGGTGGTCAGAAAAAAGGCTGGCATGGCATGGCGAGTTGAACAGTAGCAAAGTTCAAATGTGTCTCTGCTTGAGCAATGATTGTAGTTAGAACAATATACAAAAAATAGTAGTACATACAACATTACTACGTACATAATCCATATTAACGAGTGAATACCAACACAGAACTTCCACCTGAGTCATAGACACAGCCAGCCAACCGTTGCATGCAAAAATTGAAGCCAGTTTCTCCGGCTTCTTCTTTTTCTTGTCGGTCTTATAATCTTAATGAAAAGAAGTTTTGTTCCATTGTAAAATACTGAGGCGAAATGTGTGCATCCTCCATTTTAATATTGTTTAGAGAGTCATCCAACAAATCAGTAACCACCTTGGGAATGGATATAAAGGAATGATATAATACACCTATCCATCTCTTCGTAGTCATAATCATCGTCGTCATCATCATGACTTGAATCGTTTGTTACTCATGCAAAGGAAAAAGGCTTTTTAATGTAACCAGTTTTTGACGACTTTTTCTCCAACTTCGACAACAGCAACAGCGCAATGAAATTGTCTTCTTTCACTCTCGATTTTTTTTTGCTTTTGCATGCTCCGTTCAAAATTCTACATGGCTTAGTAGCGAAACATTGTTAGCTCATATAACGAGCTTGTACAGCATTGTAATAAAATATGTAATAGGAAATCCAAAAGGACTACCTTTTTCATAATGCTATCTAGCTCCTCTGATCAAGAAGGTAACATTCTGATCCTGATGCCTTTTGCCATTTCATAACGTGAAAGGCTTGAATCGTAGAAACTCACATGATAAAATTCTTCATTTTTCCACATAGACATTTTTTATTGTGAAGATTTTCATTTGAAAGAGTAAAAATCCCTTTCTTATTGACCGGACAGACCGCTCCAACGAAAAGAAAACATGAAGCATTAGGTATTTTGTGAGGTTCGCCTTTTTGGTCAAACCAAGAAGAGCTCGACATACTCGAGGAGAGATTGAATTGCCATTTAACAAAATGTGATGCTTCACGTTGATGTTGATCCGAACCTGAAGTAAAGGATGATGTGATGTGGACGACGATGATCATGATGTTGATCACCATCATTCTGCAGAAATGAGATGGGTATCAAAGTCATAAAGTAATGCTCTCGATTATTATTTACCGAAAAAAACGATTCGATTCTTCTCCCTCCTTGACGAAGAGTCCCATCTCCAATTTCCTAAGGTAGAAAGCATGTGGAATGAATGACCTTATAAACTCGTAAACGAGCACACGTCTCTGTAAATGTGACAGGTCGTATAATAAGAGGGAGATGCGCCGTGGAATATAAAACCGATTCTAAGAAAAAAACTAATCTAGAGAAGAGACACAGCAAAATGTTGAAGTCATGACTCGAAGCCTATGTGTTCATAATACAACTTCAGTACAAGTACATATGTATTCTGCATTTTGTTTAGTGGATATTGAATGGCTAATGAGTAAAGCCCAAGCATTATTTGTTTGCGTACTGGGGTGGTCCGCCCCATATGAAAAAACTGACTTTTTCGGATGAGCTATGAACACTTGATGGAAAAGCGGAGTAAATAGTACAAGATGATATTTTAAAATGCTTGTTTTTTCAATCAAGCCAAGTGCGAGAGTAAATGTCAATCAAGTGAAGTGAATGAAATGATAATGATACATTAATCATGACGCATTGATCACATGTTATCAACCTCTAATGTGCGGCTGTAATACTGTGATCCTGCTCCTCCCTCTAAAAACTGGACTCAACCTTTAACCGATTCGACACCGCTCTTTCCATAATAATCTTCTACGGAGTTTTCTAATCTCCATAAACAGTTCAACGAAACAAAATGGTAATGAGTGTTGGGTAAAATGAAGCATGGTAAGAGGAAATCAATTAATTAAAAGGAATTTTGAACTTGAGCCGAGAGCGGATCAAATGAGATGAACTCATCTAGAAAATGGAAGCCCATCTGCAAGATTTGCAATGCCCACCATCAATGCGATCACCAACACTTTAGCTAATTGGAAATTAGCTGTTGCCGCTGCCAAAATTAGTATTTTCTGGTTTTTCAAGTATCGGATAACCTCTCTGGTGAGTATAATAATAGAGGTTTACATTACTCAAGACTCTAATCTTGACGGAAACAGAAATTGATTAAAAGTTCCTTTTCTTGCTCTGACAAATGTTTCTTGTAAAACTGATTTTATTCCTCGTATCGCTATCATTTGTATTTTAATTTATTCTTCAAAGGAAAGTATTCCGTTTTACGAGCATACGAACTGTTTTCCAATTTGCATTACAGTGTTTAATTACGAATTTTGTCGTAACACAATATTTTTGATCATCACGATTATTTTTATATGTAGCTAATTTATTATTGGGTGTAAGCATTAATAGTGCTTTATAATTCGTGCCTATAACTTTCGAAAGGTGATTGTGATTGTAAAAATTTTTATTTCAACAATTTTAATCTGGGAAAATCTTCCTTCTTTTGTTTCACGTCGACAGTAGGCACTAGGTAGGTATTTCAATTGGATAAGATTACTTGAGGGAGTAATCAACGCAAAAAAGCGGCACTAGCTTCTACAGTTTCTCCAGATAAGAAATGAAATCCCAACTATAAAAGTGGTTTTTATGACATTTTACTTCGCTATATCTAAAAATGCTGATTTTCTATTAAAACTGTAGATTTACTATTACCTACTTTGACCAAGAAACTGAAGAGCTCAGCTTGACAGGAGATGCTGATAGTACTCTTTGTGTTAATTTATATCATTGGTCTGGTCAGCCAGTCACTGGCATGTCAGAAGCCGCAAAGATGTAAAACAAGTATAAAATTGTAAAACTGTCTAGTTTCTTGTATATAATCCTCCGTAAATGAAAAATAATACCTTTTTGTAGGGAAAATGCCATTTCAATCACAGACGCATAAAACCTCCTTACATTTCGTTTTTTACAGTCTATAATTCTGGTGATGTTTGATCAACGAGAATTATGGGAATTTCACCCTGCCATGCGGTTTACGGTTTCTTCACCGATTTCTATTCACATTCACACTCACCACAGTTACCTATACTCATGTTGTAGAATGCAAGAAGACGGGAAATCGGTAGATATCAAGATGAAACGAAGTTCAAGACCTGAATATCCTTCAGATCTGGCACTGTTCATGCATGACAGTAGTTTGGAGTATTCTGAGAGACTTTTTTGGTCGACCCAGAATACAAGATCCGAACAGTATAAGAAACTGAATGATTAAATTTGGTGAGAATTTTACATATTGCCTTATTCATGTACATTTCAAAATTCTTGGTAAAGGAAAGAAATGACTATTACTGTGTTTGCATCTTCGAAGATGATGGTGCTATTAAATATCTAACATAAACCTTAAACCACATCAGTAATGAAACTCCTACTTAGAAGACAATATACAGGTTCACCTGTATGTTGCTACATGCTTTCTGCTTTAAATCCCCAATTGAAATAAAAAAGCGGCGAAATTGTCAACCACGCCAGGAAAACAATCAAAGCAATAAAGATAAAGTTGTAGAGCATACAGTTCTACAATACATCTTATATTCATTTCATTATCTTGATTGTAGTATCATAGAAAATCTCTTTTTCGAAATCTTCAGATTCCGCTACATTTTTTTCAGTCGAATTACAAATGCGTATATTTCTAAATCGTATTCGATTCAAACAATCGTTGAGCTGGTTTGACCAATGACGAATGAATAGAACAGGGAACAGTTTTCTAAATCTCTGAGTATTTTATCATAATATAAAATCTACGATCAAGCCTTATCTAAAGTATGTGACTTATGTGGTGAGTAAAGTGGCTTTGGCTCAACAATAATACTTTATCATTCTAGTAGGGTGCCTTGTAATAAATTTTTCAAATCCCATAATATTAATCCAACAACCACTACCACCATCACCACCTGCATACAATCTCCGCTGAGTTTCTATCATTACCTAATTGACTAGACTTACGGTGAAGTCAGTCACCACCACTCTAGGAATCACTACTTTTTTACTCGGTGGTATAAAATATAAATTATAGTGAAATAAATTCTATTGTTATTTACATTCTATTGGAGAATTCCAACATATTTAATAAAATTTCAACATTCTCTCTGTACGATTTACGTTATACCGCTTAAATCGTTGTACACTTAGATCTTGTCGTCAGCAAGACCAAGTACGAAAAGATATTGTGTGTGAACCCAAACAATATGTCCCTCCTCACCCGACTTCTTTTAATGGGAAAATAAATAGCTTGAAAAATAGCGAAGTAGTCAGCGCTGAATGAACATTGTTTGATTTACGACCATGGAACGATGATGGAATGAGAAATGCGAGAAACCAACTATTAAATAACATAACACAGGACAACTTTTCTTGGAAAATTACATTGGCATCATCGTCTTTACCTTATCTATGATTTCTAAAAATTGCAAATGGAGGAGCTTTAGCGATGATGCAAGCAATTAAAACGGGAAAGGTAAAAATTGTCCTGGGTAGAGGTCCAAAACACTCACACTGATCATGTTTCTTAAATTGACTCTTGTTTGTTTTTTAAAAAGTCCACAAAACATACGTTTTTAGACGATTGGATCATCACAGGAGAAGACGTGATGTGACTCTGTGACATGGACAGTGACCACAAACGTGAACATGCCTTT